>JAJOZX010002316.1:625000-699153 GCA_023014485.1 Bathynomus jamesi | reverse complement strand
CTCGAGAAATCCAGTCTTTCACGAGTCTTTCGCGTGTATTAACTGGAACCCTGAGGTCAACCTATCAAATTATGATCGCTGTTACTTAAATTTTCACCAATAGTCAGGTTAGAGACTAGGTCATCTTCGTTCGTGAATATGAGGTCTAGTTTATTATTACCCCTAGTAGGCCCGTCAACCCATTGACTTATAAGTTATCATCGGCAAATTCCACAGTCTTGAGCCTTCAGCATCAGCTGTTTTGTTTTCCCAATTTACATTACCACAATTAAAATCACCAAAAATCACACTGATCTTATTATTCACTATTCTGCTTAATTTGTTATACAAGTTTATATCCTTATCAACGGGGTAGTGAGGTTCTATATACTAGAAGTAGCTGCACTACTTTATTATTTAGGTTTAGATCAATTCCCAACATTTCATGAGCAGATACGATATTACTGTTTACCGGGTGCAGGGAGTCCCGAGCATACAAAAGTACACCGCCGCCTTCCCTTCCGTTCCTATCTTTGTGAAACATTTTGTAACCTACCATTTCAAATTCTCTACAAAATCCCTTGATTCAGAATGAATCCAGGATTCCGTTATTCCGATGATATCAAAGTTCTCAGTTTTGACAAGCGCTATAAATTCCATTAGTTTGTTTCTAATTGACCTAGCATTCAAGAGCACAGTTTTGAGTGATTTTAAGTTGTGGTTTTTCCTAACTGGCCTGAGTCGTTTCCCGACGCAGTTGAACTTACTACTGGTGGAGGGGGACTAACTACTGAGGGAGGGGGACTAACTACTGGGGGAGGGGGACTAACTGCTGTTGGAGGGGGACTAACTGCTGTTGGAGGGGGACTAACTCCTGGGGAGTAGGTTTAACTGTTTGGGGAGCAGGATCAATTGCTGTTTGGGGGTCCTAGTTTAAAAAGATTATATAAATTAATGTTCAGTAAATCACCATACCTCTTTTTCCCCTTCTGGTTAAAATGTATCCCGTCCGAACCAAAGTATTCCCCATTTCCGTAGAATGTAGGCCAAAAATCGACAAACTTTAGGCCTTTTTCATCACACATGCGTTCAACTCTTTTATTTATTCTAATGGCTTTACTTAGAGTATAGTCACTAGCACGCATTCGAGGGAGAATTCCTACGACCATACCCATGTCTGTCCTATCCATAACCTTGTCAGTTAGGTTCTTGAATTCTTTTATAATGGGCTCTGTCTGCCCTCCTGTCCCTCCCAGAAAAACGTCATTGCCACCAACATGGACAATGATAGGGCAACTCTTATTCTTGATATTAATTTTGCCTAATTCCCTATTAATTATCTGGCTTGTGGCACCCGGAAAACATCGGAGTTTTCTCTTGGTCGCCCGTCTTGCTCCGAAAAAGTTCCCTTGATTCCTTACCATAGAATCCCCAATTAAAAAGGATTCATCCTCCTCATCAGCAAGTAAGTGAAACTTATTTTTGATGGTAATGGGTTCCAAATCCTTATGTTTTGGTTTTGGTTTGGAGGGTCTTTTATTTTTGACCAATTTGAATTCTTGTTCCTCCGTTCTATTTTCCGGAATAGTCACCGTGTTTTCCAAGCGTGCCACGCTTTGTTCTAGATGCTTAATCTTACAGTTTAAATCTGCTGGTGTGTTTTTAGTTTGATCTTGTCCACTGGGTTGGATTTCCAGTGCGACGACCCTAGCTTCAAGCTTTTTTACTAATTCCTTTAGCTCTTTAACTTCCTTTTCGTGGTTGTCTCTGAGAGAGAGAGAGAGAGAGAGAGAGAGAGAGAGAGTTACAAGGAGTTACAAGGAAAAGAAGTACCTCAAAAGGCCTTGCGGCCCATACCGAGGAGGTACCAATGGCAACGGGTGCCAGGGAAAATTTTGTCATTCAACTATGCTAGCAGTAGTAGAAAACCGGATAGAAAAGTAGAAGGCTCTCTCCCCACCCTCCGCTCCCTCCCTGCCAGAGGCAGGTACGGAAAAAGGTTGAAGAAAATACCTTGACCCTGGAAAAGTAGCCAAGGAAATTTTACAGGAAAGTGGAGAATATATAAATAGCTCTATATTTAGCTTGCTCACAGAGACCGAGCAAGCGAACTCCTGCAGTTGGTTCCAGATATTAACTATTTTATAGGAAAAGAAATTTCCGCAGACTGAGGTCCTAATGTCTTTACACACTCAAATAGTGTGCAAGATTTCGTCTAACCTTTTCTTGAACTGATCCACAGAGGAACTGTTCACAACTTCCGAAGGTAACCTGTTCCATGTGTCACAGATCTTATACGTAACGTAATTCCCACACACACTAGTCCTAACCGTTTTCAAATCCAACTTCCAACCATTGTTGCGAGTTGGGTTATCATTTAAACTAAACATACTTCTAAAATCGACATCGTTGAACCCTCGTAAGAGCTTGAAAACCTCGATCAGTTGACCGCGCAGCCTCCGAGTTTCAAGCGAAAACAAGTTCAGGGCGCGTAACCGTCGATTGTAGCCCATATGCCTAACGGAAGGGATCAACTTTGTGGCCCTCGCCTGCACTCGCTCCAGCCTCTCAATATCTTTCCTGAGGGTGGGCGACCAGAACTGCACAGCATACTCCAGGTACGGCCGAACAAGGGAATTGTACAGTGAGAGCACAATCACCTTGTTCCGAAACTGAAATTGCCTCCTGATATAACCCAATAGTTTCTGGGCTTTCTTTTCCACCTCTACACACTGTTTCGTAAACTTAAGGTCGCTGCTAATTAGCACACCCAAGTCCTTTTCTAAATCAGTCACCTCGATATTACTGCCCAACATCGAGTAGTCCGACTTGGGATTGGCGTAGCCAATGTGCATCACTTTGCATTTACCCAAGTTAAACGGCATTTGCCATTTTTCGGACCATTCTCCTATCCTACCTAGGTCCGCACGCAGTTCCTCGATCGCTTCGGCGTCCCAACATTGGCCCCAAGCTTGGTGTCATCAGCGAATTTGGCGATCCGACTGACGATGCCACCGTCGATATCATTTATGTAAATGGTAAACAACAGTGGCCCCAAAACGGAACCCTGAGGAACCCCACTAGTGACCGAGGCCCAACCCGAACTAGCCCCTTTAATTACCACCCTCTGCCGCCTATTCCTCAGCCAGTTTTCAATCCACCTACCTATTTCCCCACCGATACCCAGGCGCGCACTTTCGCCATTAGCCGGCGGTGAGGTACCTTATCAAAGGCTTTCTGAAAGTCGAGATAAAGTATATCAATCGCCCTACTCTTATCGTACTCACTCAACATGACGTGGAAAAACTCGAGCAAGTTGCTGAGACACGACCTATGCCGTCTAAACCCATGTTGGGAGTCCCCAAGCAGCTTGTAGGAATCCAAATGGTCAACGATTCTATCAGCTATTATCCTTTCTAATAATTTACCTACAACTGAAGTGAGACTAATAGGACGATAGTTCCCTGGACTTTCGTGATCCCCTTTCTTAAAGATAGGGGTCACGTTGGCCTCCCTCCAGTCACCAGGCACCTGGCCCATCACCAGCGATTTGTTGAAGACTGTAGCCAGGTGGGGAGCCACCTGGTCGCGCACTTCTCGCAAAACACTGGGGAGAAACTGGTCTGGCCCAGAGCCTTAAACGCGCTCAGTTTGTCTATTCTATGAGCAACGACTGTCGCGGTACATCTAACACTATCCAGGCCAGCACCTTCGTGCCTCACAGCTGGCTCGGGGATGACGCGGGTATCCTCCCTGGTGAACACTCCCGCAAAGTACTCATTAAGCACATTAGCGATGTCCGCGTCGGAGGTCCGCAGAACGCCGCTTCCGTCCTTTAAAGGACCTATCATGCTTCTAATGGGCTTTCTACTATTAACATAACTGAAGAACTCCTTAGGGTTCCCCTTGCAGAGGCTTGCCACCCGTAGTTCTTCGTTACGTTTCGCTAGCCTAACCTTCGCCTTCACTTCCCTACACAGGCGGACATACGCTTCAGTGTTCTCGTGGGAACGATTGGCCTTCGCCCTCCTATACGCTACTTTCCTATTTCGGATAGCCGAAGCGATGCACGATTGAACCACTTAGGCTGCGTTGAAGCAGGGGTGACCGGTTTTGAGGGTATGGCAGCAGACTGCAGCACCATAAACTCATCCCGGAATGCACTCCACACTCCCTCAACATCGCCGCCAGCCTCTAACCCCATCTCTGCTACGCTATCCCTGAGGCTAACAAAGTTCGCCCGCCGGAGATCGAGCTTACTGCCTCTCGAGTTACTACGCTTCACCCGAGGGACGCACACACGGAACCTAATAAGACCGTGATCACTCCCGCCCAACGATTCGTCAACGGTGAGGCCAGTGACGAGGTTGTCTTCGGTCGTGAATACTAAGTCTAGAACGCTTTCGCCTCGTGTAGGCTCGTTGACCCACTGAGTGAGGAAGTTCTCATCAGCAAAGTCAACTAGCCTCCTCCCTTCACCTTCCTTGTAACAAGGAGTTACAAGGAAAAGAAGTACCTCAAAAGGCCTTGCGGCCCATACCGAGGAGGTACCAATGGCAACGGGTGCCAGGAAAATTTTGTCTTTCAACTATGCTAGCAGTAGTAGAAAACTGGATAGAAAAGTAGAAGGCTCTCTCCCCACCCTCCGCTCCCTCCCTGCCAGAGGCAGGTACGGAAAAAGGTTGAAGAAAATACCTTGACCCTGGAAAAGTAGCCAAGGAAATTTTACAGGAAAGTGGAGAATATATAAATAGCTCTATATTTAGCTTGCTCACAGAGACCGAGCAAGCGAACTCCTGCAGAGTTTTCTGAGGTTTTAATCTTAAACTATGAGTGTGTTCGAGAGAGAGAGAGAGAGAGAGAGAGAGAGAGAGAGAGAGAGAGAGAGAGAGAGTTACAAGGAAAAGAAGTACCTCAAAAGGCCTTGCGGCCCATACCGAGGACGTACCAATGGCAACGGGTGCCACGGAAAATTTTGCACACACACAAATGGCGTCCAAGATTTGGTCTAACCTTTTCTTGAACTGATCCACAGAGGAACTGTTCACAACTTCTGAAGGTAACCTGTTCCATGTGTCACAGATCTTATACGTAAAGTAATTCCCACACACACTAGTCCTAAACCGCTTCAAATCCAACTTCCAACCATTGTTGCGAGTTGGGTTATCATTTAAACTAAACATACTTCTAAAATCGACATCGTTGAACCCGCGTAATGCTTGAAAACCTCGATCAGTTGACCGCGCAGCCTCCGAGTTTCATGCGAAAACAAGTTGAGGGCGCGTAACCGTCGATTGTAGCCCATATGCCTAACGGAAGGGATTAACTTTGTGGCCCTCGCCTGCACTCGCTCCAGCCTCTCAATATCTTTCCGGAGGGTGGGCGACCAGAACTGCACAGCATATTCCAGGTGCGGCCGAACAAGGGAATTGTACAGAGAGAGCACAATCTCCTTGTTCCGAAACTGAAATTGCCTCCTGATATAACCCAATAGTTTCTGGGCTTTCTTTTCCACCTCTACGCACTGTTTCGTAAACTTAAGGTCGCTGCTAATTAGCACACCCAAGTCCTTTTCTAAATCAGTCACCTCGATATGACTCCCCAACATCGAGTAGTCCGACTTGGGATTGGCGTAGCCAATGTGCATCACTTTGCATTTACCCAAGTTAAACGGCATTTGCCATTTTTCGGACCACACTCCTATCCTACCTAGGTCCGCACGCAGTTGCTCGATCGCTTCGGGCGTCCCAACATTGGCCCCAAGCTTGGTTTCATCAGCGAATTTGGCGATCCGACTTGCGATGCCACCGTCGATATCATTTATGTAAATGATAAACAACAGTGGCCCCAAACGGAACCCTGAGGAACCCCACTAGTGACCGAGGCCCAACTCCAACGAGCCCCTTGAATTACAACCCTCTGCCGCCTATTCCTCAGCCAGTTTTCAATCCACCTACCTATTTCCCCACCGATACCCAGCGCTCGCACTTTGGCCATTAGCCGGCGGTGAGGTACCTTATCAAAGGCTTTCTGAAAGTCGAGATAAAGTATATCAATCGCCCTACTCTTATCATACTCACTCAACATGACGTGGAAAAACTCGAGCAAGTTGGTGAGACACGACCTATGCCGTCTAAACCCATGTTGGGAGTCCCCAAGCAGCTTGTAGGAATCCAAATGGTCAACGATCCTATCAGCTATTATCCCTTCTAATAATTTACCTACAACTGAAGTGAGACTAATGGGACGATAGTTCCCTGGACTTTCGTGATCCCCTTTCTTAAAGATAGGGGTCACGTTGGCTTCCCTCCAGTCACCAGGCACCTGGCCCATCTCCAACGATTTGTTGAAGACTGTAGCCAGGTGGGGAGCCACCTGGTCGCACACTTCTCGCAACACTCTGGGGAGAAACTGGTCTGGCCCAGGAGCCTTAAACGCGCTCAGTTTGTCTATTCTATCGGCAACGACTGTCGCGGTACATCTAACGCTATCCAGGCCAGCACCTTCGTGCCTCACGCCTGGCTCGGGGATGACGCGGGTATCCTCCCTGGTGAACACTCCCGCAAAGTACTCATTAAGCACATTAGCGATGTCCGCGTCGGAGGTCCGCAGAACGCCGCTTCCGTCCTTTAAAGGACCTATCATGCTTCTAATGGGCTTTCTACTATTAACATAACTGAAGAACTCTTTAGGGTTCCCCTTGCAGAGGCTTGCCACCCGTAGTTCTTCGTTATGTTTCACTAGCCTAACCTTCGCAATCACTTCCCTACACAGGCCGACATACGCTTCAGTGTTCTCGTGGGAACGATTGGCCTTTGCCCTCCTATACGCTACTTTCCTATTTCGGATAGCCGAAGCGATGTCACGATTGAACCACTTAGGCTGCATTGAAGCAGGGTTGACCGGTTTTGAGGGTATGGCAGCAGACTGCAGCACCATAAACTCGTCCCGGAATGCACTCCACACTCCCTCAACATCGCCGCCAATCTCTAACCCCATCTCTCCTACGCTATGCCTCCCATCTCTCAGAGAGAGAGAGAGAGAGAGAGAGAGAGAGAGAGAGAGAGAGAGAGAGAGAGAGAGAGAGAGAGAGAGAGAGAGAGATTATACGTACAACCATTTGGTTAGCAACATTATACATATTAGTGTTCAAATGATGAAACAAATCAAACAAAAATCTTTATCATACAAATACTTGTTTTTTGTTAAATTGTAATTTAATTTTCAAAAATTCCTCCATCCACTATGTTACATTTGTGGATTTCATCCGTGAAACTCTTCATTGTTCTCCTGAACATATCGAGTAGGATCCTTTCCAGTTCATCTATCCTGCGCCAAGGACATTCGCATTTGGATAGATGAAACCAGGAGTGTGGAATTTTTCACGCAAATATCTTCCTTCAAGGTTCATATCCTGAATTTCACGGGCAGTCCCAGAGTAATGTGGCGGCGCTCCATGTTGATAAAGCCAATTCCTGCCAACTTCATTAGTAAATTGTAGCAAAACTTTGTCTTTCAATACCTGGCAATAGCATTTTCCATCCATCGTATCTCTCGATATGTCAAAGGAAACGAGTCCTGACTAACCAGTGCACGCGCAAACTGTTAGTGTTGGGCATAGCCTTTTTAACAGGTTTACCTAATTGTAATTTGGGATTTTTTGCCGCCCAGTATTGAACGTTGTTTGTTTCATTTACTCGTTAAACCGGACACAATCATCTGAAAATTTGATCTTTCAAAGGAAATCTGGATCACTGTTGAACTTTTGTCTCATTGTTTCAGCAAATTGCAGCCGTCTATCAGAATCATCGTCGGATATAAGCTAAGAGTAGGCCTAAATGGATTTGTAGTCGTGGTACCCCTGTGATTTCAGTAGTTTTGCTAGTGAAAATTTGGAAATACCCACTTCGTCTGCAACTTTTCTTGTTGAAGTTGTTGGATTTCGTTGAAAATTGGCGAGGACATTTTCTTTGTTGTTATCTCTTGTCGCTGTTACTGACCTTCCGCTTCTTGGACGATCTTTTACCAGGCTCCCTTTTTCCAAAAGTTTGAGCTTCCAGTCTCGAAGAGTGGTTGCATTTGGTGGTGGTTTATTATATTTTTGTTGAAATAAACGCCAACTTTCTTCACAGTCATTATATGAAATAGCTCACCATACAAGATACACATTTTCTTCAATGCTGTATTTCATCCTTACTGACATGGCGGTGACTGGGGCTAAGGCCTAAGGCCTATGGCCTTCCTGTTCTAGCCTAAGGTCATTCCTCGTCTTGTATAGTTGCTTTGAAAAGTATCGCATATACTGCAGTGATATTAAAATTTATTTATTAACATTATTTGCATGTATAAAATCCTTAGACTTTTTCCCCACCCTGTATACTGTTAATACTTGAAAAAAAACCTGAAATGGATGATTAAAATGATCAATACGTCTCAATCTTATCGAAAAACTACCCTTCCCCCCCCCCACCTATTTTTTCATATTATTTAATCCTGTAAAAGACAGGTTATCGATTCACTAATTGTAATCCTTCAGCAGATAATTTTAACGCATATCTATTTTTATCGTTTGTTATCGGACTGTAATTAAGGTCACGCGTAAACTCTTATCAATGGATGGGGTTAATGTTGTTCACGAAATGCTCTTATAAAAAGAGAGAGAGAGAGAGAGAGAGAGAGAGAGAGAGAGAGAGAGAGAGAGAGAGAGAGATATTCTTATGTGCAACTGTAGATTCAATTAATTTTTTGCATTATTGTTAGGTTTATTAAAATTCATATACAGGGTGTTTCAGGAGGAAAGGTCAATACTTCGGGAGGTGATAGTATCGGTCATTGTGAAAAAAAATTCATATGAACATGTCTAATTCTCAGTGGTTACGGTGATAGAGCTGTTTAAATCTACAAATACAAAAGCATTGTTAATGGTAATTAAGAAAGAGAAACCAATTACTGTTTCTAACATTTAATGTTTAAACATTGGCATTTTGAATGGTATCAGATACGGAAATGACAAATTTGTTACAGTTTACAATACGTTTTCGAAAATTCCACCGTCAACCTCAATGCACTTTGCAACTCGTGTGCGAAGATCGCGTGTTGTTCGTCTGAGTTGATCTTGACGTTCCTTTATGCGGGCAGCAGCATCCAAAATGCGCGCGAGCAATTCGTCTCGGGTATCCACCTTTCTTTTGTAAACTTGACTTTTCATCCACCCCCACAAACAATAATCTAACGGAGAGAGGTCTGGAGACCTTGGTGGCCATTGAATCGGACCACCGCGGCCGATCCATCGACCAGGGAAAGTTTGATTTAGGTATTGCATCACCGGACGGGTAGAATGTGGAGGAGCTCCGTCATGCTGAAAGTACATACCAGCGCGTGTAGCCAAAGGAACATCCTCTAATAGTCCTGGCAATTCATTTTGCAGAAATTCTAGGTAATTTTGTCCTGTAAGACGATTCTCTAAAGCAGGGGTTCCCAAATTGGTGTTCCGCGGAACACTTGTATACCGTGAGAAGTGTTCCGCGGAACACAATTTGGGAACCCCTGCTCTAAAGTAACAGGGCCAATCAGCTGACCATCGATGATACCGCACCATACTGGCAGAGAAGCGATGTTGAAAATTTGTTTCCACAGTGGCATTTGGATTTTCGTCTGACCACGGATGAGAGTTACGAGTGTTGTTGATACCGTCACGGGTGAAAGTAGCTTCATCGGTGAACAGTATTAATCGAAGCAATCGGCGATTAGCATTTACCCAATGACAAAATTCCAGTCGCATGGCAGCGTCTCCTGGTTGAAGGTGTTGTACACGCTGTACATGATATGGATGCAAGCCTTCCTCACGTAATGTTCGCCATACTCTTGTGTGTGGTACACCGAGACGTGTAGAAATTCTTCGTGAGCTAGTAGTAGACTACGCTCTACCAACTGAAGAATGTTTTCCACTTCATCCACATCTTGTTGACCTTCACGTTCAGATAAAACATGAGCACTGGGAAGTGTACCAATCTCACGCCGCAATGTGTTGAAAACCCTGGTAAACACACTTCGATCCGGAATTCTGCGGTTCGGAAACCGTCGACGGTATTCTGTAACAGCAGCTGTTGTACTTCCATCGCAAAAACCGTAGACATACACCATATCTGCATATTCGGCATGTGTGAAGGTGTGTGGCATTCTTAACACTGCTTCAAACACCAAACAATGTCACTCACAACAGTCAGCTGTCGATTGGCTTATGTTACATGCTTACATTACAGCTTACATGGTTCAAGGTTATAGGGGAGGGAAGGGGGAGGAAGAGCTGCGCGCGCATCAGATTCAAACAGCTCTATCTCCGTAACCATTCATAATTAGACACATGTTCATATGAACTTTTTTTTCTCACAATGACCGATACTATCACCTCCCGAAGTATTGACCTTTCCTTCTGAAACACCCTGTATACGTTCTGTATATACAGATACGAGTATCTACGAGTGTCCGAAAGGTTGCTACCGAAAGGGTATTACATAAATTAACAAAATTGATTACATTAACGTGTTTTGAACTAAATGCGGGACATTTTGAACATTTGTGATGCGATTCCAGAAAAAATATGCATTTCTCATCGGATTACGCGTTTCAATGTAATTCCCTTCAGGTAGCAACTGCACTCTTTGAGAAGATTACTAAGCATAAGAAAAAGCTAAGGACCTTTTCAGAATACGTTCGATAAATAGTGATGCATATTGCATCACGGATTTTCTTACTAATTCTCTCTTTTTGAGACTGTAATCTTCATTGCCGAAGTTGGTTCTTTTGGAGATTATTATGGATAAAAACTTTTTAAGAACTGTTTAGCTAATGACGGTAACGTACAGTAACTCTTTGACTATGGCTTTAATGTAGATTTTTTTTGTGGTTGATTTGAAAGGATTTCCAAATAGGTGGTTATTATTAAAGTTTAAGAAACAAAGAAAGAATAAATCATATCTCTAATCGTTTCCTTTTGCTTTGAAATGAAGATGCTCCGAGGTGTGCCGTTTCCCCTTCTCTGCGAGGGGTGGCTCTAGGCGAGCTGACCGACGTGCCCTGCATTGTGGACGCTGACCCCTCTAATGTTACCTTCAAATGGGAATTCAACAACTCTGTCAGGAAAGACGCGAGCGAAGCAGTTTCTCCAAAAAAGTAAGCCCGACTAAAACCGATTATTGTTAGATTAATGATAGTGAATTCTGTTCCGTCGTTATAAGCATCGATTTCCCGTACAAAAATTGATTAACTCTGGTTTTGAAGCAATCCCACTTCTTTGTGTGGAGAGATGCTTAATAATTTACAACTGGATGTCGGTGAAGTAGATGGATATACAGTCAATTTAACTCAGTTACAGTAACTTTATTATTTTATAACATATGAAATATAAGTGCCATTACTTCCAAGAGTTGGTTTTATAACTCTTGTTAGTATTAATGGTTCAAGAATTTCCCAAATTTAATTTGCCAACAAAAAATTCTTAAGTTTTGTTATTTTTCTCCAATAAAAAACTATACAGTATTCAAACGCACGTTACGAATATGTATGTACGTATGTATATATAACGTACCTAAGCCTATTTTGATACTCGAAATGAAAAAAAAAATAAAATGCAAATTGGTGCGTATAATATGAAAATTTCCCTATTTGTCCCTGTACACTATTAAATTTTGTTCTTTCGTTTATATAAGCGTAAACAACTGATTTGTTTCTAATCCAAATAAAGGAATCGTAGAATCATTACGATGTTAATTTACATGCCAATGTAATTGACCTGTGATTTTACATGGGAATATCACTATCACAGTGTCATTCAGAGCCAATGTAGAACCAAAGTTTAAAATAAATTTTTGGTCCATAATGTTGCTTTTTGCTTGAGATTCATGTAAGGCAGATCTGCAAAAGAGAGAAACAATGTATTGTAACTCGTATAACCATGAAACAAAAGATTGACACGTTGTTTTTCGGAAGGTAGAACTAGGGGGGAGGGGGAGAATTTAGATTAGAAACACAAAATATTAATAAAAAATTTATCTGGTTGTACTATTACACACACACACACACACAACACACAACAACACACACACACACAACACACACACACACCTCTCTTGATTTCGTTCAACATCAAAATGTTCCTCAATTCGTACCGAAATGTCAAAATTCGCGAGAGAATTCGCATTCCATTCTGGGAACTTTCGATGTCATGTTTAATAGCTCTTCAGTATTGGTCCTTCAGTATTGATCCTTCTCTTAAGCTGCTAATATCGGAAAATATGAACGAATCTACGGTGGGAATATTCGTGGTTATGCAAACGGAGAAACGTCAGATACTAAACGCTGCACCCCTTTAAATTACACCGTAGAATCCTAATATGGCCAAAATATTATCCTCCTCCAAATCCTCCTCTTTAAGCTTGGATCTTTAAACATGGATTAAGATATTAAGCAGGCCGTAATTTCTTCTAAATAATTTGTATTAATGTATTCCTGTGTACATATATTTATATATAGACCAGTCTCATATGAGTCTCTCTCTCCATATTTGTTACTGTATAATAACTGTGTATATTATATTATACTGTGTATAATATGTTGTACTATAAAGCCTCTTTCTAAATTTACTTCATACAATGTTTACAAAACCCATTTAGATGTGAATAATCACGCAATTAATTTTCTTAATTAACGTATTTGCACGAAAATAATCATGAATTCAGTTTATTTTTATAATTTTTTAACTGATTTCTGCTTTTAATAAAAGTAGAATATTTTAATTACATTTTGAATGAAAAGATATCTGAAAATCATTGAAACATATGACATTTTATAATTACATTAAAAATCCTTTTCTTCAAGGTGAGGTTAAGAGTATGAAAACACTAAAGTTATTTTTAATTATTTCATTTTTTTCGTTTACTGAAAATGTGAAAAGAAAGAAAATATCACACAAAAAAAAAATCACAGAAAACTGCAAAATAAAGGGTTTTTTCTTTCTTGAACATGATTGGTAAAGTCTGAATCAAGGTTTTTTTCTTTTTCTTTCTTGAACATGATTGGTGAAGTCTGAATCAAGTTTTTTCTTTCTTGAACATAATTGGTAAAGTCTGAATCAAGGTTTTTTCTTTCTTGAACATAATTGGTGAAGTATGAATCAAGGTTTTTTTCTTTCTTGAAAAAAAAAAAACTTCGTCAGTTTAATGATATTCTTCACGATAAAAGCGAAAAAAACAATAACAACACTAATGTTTATTTATCCATACAATAAAAACTTTTAACAAATCATTAAGAGTTTTTAATTATGCATTAAAGCAACTATTATTTCACGCAAACTCGCAAATTTCAAAATTAAACCAAAGCCGAAGTGAAACTTCTCAAAATTTCGAGAGCTTCTCAAATTGTAAACAAAAGCACGAAGATGATTATACAGAACTGATCAAATTAAAGTTCGCGCCTCCATAAATAATAGTCTCCTTTATCATCGTGGATTTTACTAACAATTAAGCCAAAGGCATTTGTCTGTTAAGTTATTTTATGTGACAATTTATATACGAGTATGTATATATGTATATAGGGTGGCGCAAAAGTCGTGCATCATAAGAATTTTCAGTGTTGACAAAATATATATTTTTTTTCTTTAAGGTAGGGAATGGCTGCGAAATTAACAATAAACGAGAGGGTGAGCTTGGTTTTAGTGTATGGAATACCAGGTACAACAAATCGATCAATGGGTACAAAATTTAAATTCTGTACCGAATCATTTTAGTAATTTTAGTAATTTCGCGAAATGACCAAGTGAACAGCCATTTCGCGAAATGGCGAAATGACTAAAAGTTTCGGCCGTTACGCGAAATGGCTGGTTACACATTTTGACTGTAATATATATATATATATATAATATATATATATAATATATACAGTATATGCTGCAAACCCACAAGGAAAAAGAAATTCATCCCATATATTCTCTCTCTCTCTCTCTCACATAAGGTTTACGCAAGAAGGACTTCGAAGTGTCTTGTCCTATACGCCATTAACGGAAAGGGATTACGGAACGCTCTACTGTTCAGCTTCAAACGCCGTAGGACCTCAAAAGGAACCTTGCTCCTTCACTCTCGTATCCGCAGGTTAGAAAAGATGCAATTTTTTTTTTTTTTATGTAGCTTTAAAAATGTTACAACTTTTATATTAAATATTTCAATTAGATGATTAACACACACACACACACACACATATATATATATATATATGTATATATTAGCGTTTCAATTGCAGTTAGTTATGAAAAAGATATAAAAAAAATTAATGATTTCAGATAATTTCTAGTATGATTTTCATACAAAAGTTGATTATATACAGGTACTATTTGTAAATGTAAGGAACCGCTTTATATTCAGTTAGCATGTTATATGATAGACTTTCTATATAATTTACGAAATAAGTGCATATATATATATATATATATATATATATATATTATATATATATATATATATATATATATATATATATATATATATATATACATATATATATATATATATATATATATATAATATATATATACATATATACTGTATATACAGTATATTATATTTGTGATATAGAGAGTGAGTCCATCCAAAGATTTTCATTAAATCTAAAGGGTGATCCAGAGAAATGGGACCCAAAAGAAACCCCTGTAACTCTTAAAGTATAAGTCCTTTTATAAAATCATACGCATCATTCGAAAGAGGATAGTTACAAGTTTGTACAGGATTGTATAGGTTTTGACAATACAAGACAAGATAAGATACAAAACAAAATAAAAGTGTTAGTTAAAACTAACCCTTCAAGATGACTGCATGGACTGTGGAACAGCTGCGTTTCATAACTGAGCAATTATGAGCATGGAAGAAGTGTAGTTTCAGCTCAAAGATCTTTCAAGACAAATTTTCAGATGTCAAAATCACCTTCTAAGAAAGTAATCCGTCGGTGTGTCAGAAATTTTTCCCTAACTGGCAGCATTGGAAAAGAAAACCAACTGGAAGAGTGCGCACAGCAAGGATAGACGAGATCATTAACAGAACTCATGAAATTGTACAGGATAATCCTAACCTAAGCATCAGACGTGCTTCTCAGCTGTTAGGAGTTGGATATGGAACAACACACCGTATATTCAAGCAAAATTTAATGCTCTTTCCATATAAAATTCAAACAGTGCAACAACTAAACGATGGAGATTTCGCACGAAGACGACAATTCTGTCAATGGATCCAACAGAAGGTAAATGACACCACCAATTTTCTAGCAACTTGATTATGTCAGACGAAGCCCATTTTCACTTGAATGGAACTGTAAACAAACAAAATTGTCGTTTCTGGGCAACAGAAAATCCATTGAATATTACCGAAGTCCCGTTGCATAGTCAGCGTGTAACTGTTTGGTGTGGTCTTACTGCATCTCAGATCATAGGGCCGTACTTTTTCGAGGATTCCACCGGAAACACGGTCACTGTAAATGGTGATCGCTACGAAAAAATGTTGACCGATTTCCTTATTCCTAAATTAAGAGATCTTTGTCTAGAAAACCACTGGTTCCAACAAGACGGAGCTACCTGCCATACCACGAGGAACTGCATGGCAGTTTTGCGTCAAACGTTTCCAGGCGAGTTAATCTCAAGATTTGGAGTCGTTGAATGGCCCGCAAGGTCTCCGGATTTTTCTCCCTTATATTATTATCTCTGGGGATATTTAAAGAGTAGGGTCTACAGAAATAACCCAACGACCTTGCAAGAATTGAAGGCCGCCATCACAAATGAGATACAGGCCATACCACCGCACACTCTTGCAAAAGTGATGCAGAACTTACAAGCGAGAACATTGGAATGCTTGGCAACTAATGGATCACATTTGAAAGGAGCCATTTTTAAAAAATAAATATTTCATAATAAACTTGTAACTCTACTCTTTCGAATGATATATAGTGTTTATGAAAGGAATTAAATATTAAGAATATTTGGCTTTTTTTTATGGGTCCCATTTATCTGGATCACCCAGTATATCGTGACGCTTTAGTATTGCTACCTTTTAAAAAAACAATTTAGTACACCCGAGATCATGTATCATCTACAGGGTGTTCCATACGTTAATGTAGGATTTAATTTAATTGCTGCATTTAATCTTTCATTGATTTATGTTACACCTTATATATCATATAATGATGGCAACATCGGGTAATGGTCTTTTATACTTGTAAGGATTACAATCTAAAAGGTATGATAAACTGTGTTGTTGGTTATATGAAAATGTTTTTATGCGTGTAATAATGTTTCAGAAGAATAATGAAACGTTTTCCATCTTAATCAGTACATTAAAATTCAACATTTTCATTCGACTAAGTCTTCAGCTTTGTCCTGCGCACGCATGCACTGTACGCAGTTTCGTTTTTATTTATCGTCTCTCTCTCTCTCTTCTCTCTCTCTTCCTCTCTTCTCTCTCCTCTTCTCTCTCTCCTCTTCTCTCTCTCCTCTTCTCTCCGCAAGGGGTATAAAGGTTATGACATTTCTTCTGGATGTTGTAAACTTTATAGTTGGGGTGTGACAGCCCTCCGGTCCCGAGTCGTGGGATTCTAGAGAAATTGGCTGCCAGTTCCTTTAGGTTCTCTCTCTTTCGGGAGGGCGAGTAAAGTATGTTGTACAATCCTGTCTCGTGGGTTACTAGGACCCCATCCCATCCCTACTCTGTCCTTTTAGCTTACATTAAGGATATTCTCCTCTGACTGAAAAAAAAAAAAACTTCTTTTAGTATGAAGTATTTTTCTCTTATTTTACTATTAGGACCCTACTGCTACCTCATGCGTGGGAAGAGAGGCTTTGGAACCTCTATAAATAACACCATTTAACGCTCGTAGGTTGTGAGAGACTGGGATGGAGGGGTCCCAGGCGTAGGGGCGCGATGAATGGAGTGTGGCTAGTGCCCCGTTAAGCCCATTCCTAACGCGTAATGGCCTGACCAGCCCCCTGCAACCGTTCTTTGGTGACCAATTGATGGTGCTTGGCTGTACTCCTCTGAGGTGAGAGAGCTTTACTGCCCAGCTGGCTGCCAGGCCAGCGTAAAGTCTCGGGCGTAGCCTCTGGGTCTGGTGAGATATCCCTTGAACACTGGATTCTAAGAGTCTGGCCGCTTGTGAGTGACTAGTAAGACTTAGTAAGGGGCTGCATCTCGCTGTCGCTCCTGGCGGAAAATCCGTGACGCCTGCGTTGCGAGTGTTTGTCAGTTGGTAGCTGCGACACGTTTGGGACTGTCCGGCCCTGGGGAGACCTTTGGTCGGTGCGGCAGCAGCGAGAGGTGTAGTCTTCTGGAAGGGATGAACGTCACTTGCAAGTAGGTGGATGCGTCTACGCGCGGGATGAATTCCCCCCCGCCCTTTTTTATATACTGGTCAGAACGTTTTTGATAGTTTTCATTGCTAGAACGCTTTATCTTATTCAGAGTATTCAGAAAAAAAAAGAGAGAAAATATGGCAGGGCCAGCTAAATTGAAAGCAGAATGCTTTAAATGTAAAGTTAATCATTGGTGCGTTGACTTCCCTGAAGGTAGTATCAGCGATATCACATCCCTTAGTGTATGTTTGTTTTGTAAACTTAGAGAGAACCACGAAAAGGAAGTTAAAGAGCTAAAGGAATTAGTAAAAAGCTTGAAGCTAGGGTCGTCGCACTGGAAATCCAACCCAGTGGACAAGATCAAACTAAAAAACACACCAGCAGATTTAAAACTGTAAGATTAAGCATCTAGAACAAAGCGTGGCACGCTTGGAAAACACGGTGACTATTCCGGAAAATAGAACGGAGGAACAAGAATTCAAATTGGTCAAAATAAAAGACCCTCCAAACCAAAACCAAAACATAAGGATTTGGAACCCATTACCATCAAAAATAAGTTTCACTTACTTGCTGATGAGGAGGATGAATCCTTTTTAATTGGGGATTCTATGGTAAGGAACCAAGGGGAATTTTTCGGAGCAAGACGGGCGACCAAGAGAAAACTCCGATGTTTTCCGGGTGTCACAAGCCAGATAATTAATAGGGAATTAGGCAAAATTAATATCAAGAATAAGAGTTGCCCTATCATTGTCCATGTTGGTGGCAATGACGTTTTTCTGGGAGGGACAGGAGGCAGACAGAACCCATTATAAAAGAATTCAAGAACCTAAATGACAAGGTTAGGGATAGGACAGACATGGGTATGGTCGTAGGAATTCTCCCTCGAATGCGTGCTAGTGACTATACTCTAAGTAAAGCCATTAGCATAAATAAAAGAGTTAAACGCATGTGTGATGAAAAAGGTCTAAAGTTTGTCGATTTTTGGCCTACATTCTACGGAAATGGGGAATACTTTGGTTCGTACGGGATACATTTTAATCAGAAGGGGAAAAAGAAGTATGGTGATTTACTGAACATTAATTTATATAATCTTTTTAAACTAGGACCCCCAAACCAGCAATTGATCCTGCTCCCCAAACAGTTAAACCTACTCTCCCAGCAGTCAGTCCCCCTCCCCCAGCAGTTAGTCCCCCTCCCCCAGCAGTTAGTCCCCCTCCCCCAGCAGTTAGTCCCCCTCCCCCAGCAGTTAGTCCCCTCCAACAGCAGGTAGTCCCCCTCCCCCAGTAGTTAGTCCCCCTCCCCCAGTAGTTAGTTCAACTGCGTCGGGAAACGACTCAGGCCAGTTAGGAAAAACCACAACTTAAAATCACTCAAAACTGTGGTCTTCAATGCTAGGTCAATTAGAAACAACTAATGGAATTATAGAGCTTGTCAAAACTGAGAACTTTATATCATCGGAATAACGGAATCCTGGATTCATTCTGAATCAAGGGATTTTGTTGGAGAATTTGAAATGGTAGGTTACAAAATGTTTCACAAAGATAGGAACGGAAGGGAAGGCGGCGGTGTACTTTCGTATGCTCGGGACTCCTGCCCCGGTAAACAGTAATATCGTATCTGCTCATGAAATGTTGGGAATTGATCTAAACCTAAATAATAAAGTAGTGCAGCTACTTCTAGTATATAGACCACCTCACTACCCCGTTGATAAGGATATAAACTTGTATAACAAATTAAGCAGAATAGTGAATAATAAGATCAGTGTGATTTTTGGTGATTTTAATTGTGGTAATGTAAATTGGGAAAACAAAACAGCTGATGCTGAAGGCTCAAGACTGTTGGAATTTGCCGATGATAACTTATTAAGTCAATGGGTTGACGGGCCTACTAGGGGTAATAATAAACTAGACCTCATATTCACGAACGAATGACCTAGTCTCTAACCTGACTATTGGTGAAAATTTAAGTAACAGCGATCATAATTTGATTAGGTTTGACCTCAGGGTTCCAGTTAATACACGCGAAAAACTCGTGAAAGACTGGATTTCTCGAGAGCAAATTTTGAAAGCTTCCGAAGTAGTTTAGACACACTTGAAGTTCTAATAAGTGAGGATGTCAGTGTCACCTGGAGCTCATATAGGGATCAATTTAGAATATTACAGAACACTTTTATACCCACTAAAGTGGTTTCCTTGTCAACAAAGTCACCGAAATGGTTTAACAACGAAATTAGGAGGGCTTTTACGGGAAGAAATAGAGCCTACAAACTACTTAAGTCGCATTTCAACCACACTAATTCAGAAAACTATATAACCCTACGTAGAAGGGTTAAGTCCTTAATTAGATCAGCCAAACGTGATGAAGAAGCTAGAGTTGCCTAACTCTGTAAAGTTAACCCTAAAGAATTTTTTGCCTATGTTAATAGCAGAAAGCCAATTAAAAATTCTGTAGGCCCCTTAAAAGATAGAAATGGCGTACTGAAATTCGGTGATAAAGATATATAGTCCAGGCAATTTGTAGTTAGACCTGGGCAAAATTGCTTCAGAAGCTTTCTAAACTGTTTCCAGCTCAGGAACCATTGCCGAATAACATATCCAAAATCCGACAAAATTGGACCCCGGGAACACCCCCAAAAATTAAATTCAAAATGGCGGACTGGATGTTTCCTACGAAAAAAAAAAATATATAACACTGGTATGCATCAATTTTGCTGTCAAGGGTTTTGTAAGTGATTCTTATAGAGTTTTTCCTGCTGATTTCGAATCTGCAATCCGTTTTTCTCAATCAGCTCAGGTTATCCGGCTATGGCCTCATAAGTAAAATAGAATTTTTCGTGATTTTGTCAAAGCGGAATTGGAACAGTAACATCTATCATCACTTGTTTCACTTGTATAATATCTTTTTTTACTTTTCAGGCATATAGATAAAATATTTCATAATGAATAGAGCGTGTAAAAATGATCCCAATAGATTCTGCTACATATGTGGGACGGTTACCATGCCAAATAACCAGTCCCAAATCACTAAATTTGTGAAGACAATGTATAGAGCATACTTTGGAATTAAGCTAGGGGACCAGGACAAAATTTCGCCCCTCATATGTGCTGCAAGACGTGCATTGAAAATTTGAGAAGATGGAGCAAAGGCAGAGCGAAATCTTTGCCTTTTGGAATTCCCATGATTTGGAGAGAAGGAAAGGATCACGTGACAGATTGCTATTTCTGCATGACAAACCTCCAAGGTGGGCTTATAAATTTATTTTTCTTAAATAGTTTGAAATCCTCGTAAGAAAATTGACATAATATTCACCATAATGTAATATTCACCATATATAGCATAATATTCACCATAATGGTAATCATACATTTACATATACATATTGTTATAGAAAATAACTTTTACACATACATATTGTTATACAAGTTACATTTACATATACAATGATTGTATATTTTCTTTCTTTTTCATTCATATTGTCCCCGAAGGGACAATATGAATGAAAAAGAAAGAAAATATACAGACTCCATCGACCTATTTCATATCTTACAGACCGCAGCCTTCCCTCACGAGCCGCCACTGTCTGAATGCTTCTTCTATTTCATATGCAAGTTTTATATCCATGTTTCTGTGTTTCTATTTTCAGGAGTTAACAAGAAGAATAAACACATTGTTGTATACCCTGACATTCCTTCTGCTATGAGACCTGTACCCCATGGTCTGGAATTCCAATACCCGACCCACCTCAAACCCTGGACTTCGATGATTCTGATGATGAATCAATGACCAATGTCAATGACCAGTCCCAGTCGTATATACCTCAAAATACCGCTTCAAATGAGCCGAGGCCTCTCAACCAGGCCAAACTTAATGATCCTACCAGGGATTTAGGACTTTCCAAATTAGCTGCCGAGATCTTGGGCTCACGACTTCGAGAGGACAACTTGCTGGCTCCGGGAACAACATTCTCCTGGTATAGGAAACGAGAGGAAGAATTCCGCAAGTTTTTTGCAGTGCACGAAAATACCTCTTCCTTAGTGTACTGCTGCAATGTTGAGGGGCTAATCGAATCCTTGGGCCTGCCATATAACGCATCAGAATGGAGGCTATTTATAGACTCGTCTAAACGAAGTTTGAAAGCAGTACTTCTCAACATTGGGAATAGGGCTGCATCAGTCCCTGTAGCACATTCCGTACAACTTACTGAGAGCTACGATAACATGAAAATTTTACTGGATGCTCTCGTATACGACCAACATAACTGGAGGATCTGTGGAGATTTGAAGGTAATACTAATATCATAAGTAAACTATTGCTATTGACTATGTTGTTTTTCCAAAGGTTATTTGAGAGCGTATAAGAACACTTAACTTCCCCACAGAAGTGATACAGTCCAATGCATAGATTTTTTTATCTGATAGAACAAATTCTCTAAATTCTTTAAATATTTTCATTTTTTTTCAGATTGTGGCATTTGTATTGGGAATGCAAGGGGGATACACGAAATACCCATGTTTCCTCTGCAAATGGGATAGCCGAGCGGATGAGAAGCACTATGCACAGCGTGAATGGGCATCCAGAGAGAATTTTGAACCTTCGCATAATGTCGTTTCAGTGCCCCTTGTACCACCAACAAAAATTTTGCTCCCACCACTTCATATTAAGCTGGGCTTCATGAAAAATTTCATCAAATCAATGAATAAGGAGGGTTCAGCATTCCGATATCTCGAGAGTAAATTTCCTCATATATCTGATGCTAAACTAAATGCTGGGGTTTTTGATGGTCCTCAAATTCGAACTTTGATCAAGGATACTCAGTTCGAAAACGCAATGACTCCAACTGAGAAGAATGCCTGGCAGGCATTCAAATCAGTTGTCACTGATTTTCTTGGCAAGCGTAGAAGTCCAGAATACGAGTCCGTTGTCGAAAACTTGATGGAAGCTTTCAAAGCTCATGGGTCGCGCATGTCCATAAAAATGCACTTTTTGTGGTCCCACTTGGACTATTTTCCTGAAAATCGCGGGGATTATAGTGAGGAACAGGGTGAACGATTTCACCAAGATATCAAAATAATGGAAGAGAGGTACCAGGGAAACTGGGATATCAATATGCTGGCGGACTATTGCTGGTGTTTGAAGCGAGACGTGCCCGAAGAAAAACACAGACGGAAAGCCAAAAAAACTTCATTCCTTCCTCAATAAACTTTTTTCCATATTCATTGTATGAATAAAAGTATTTATTCACACAATGTTTTCATTTTCACGAGTGTTCTTATAATATTACTCGTATCTACAGTGTTTAAGCTAAAAAAATCAATAAATTTGGGGATAAAATTGGACTTATAATAAATGGCCAATAGAGAAAAAACCTGACCTGATTGAGGAAAACCAATGTCATTTTCGAATTCAGCATGGTCGAATTATATAATATGAGTTGAAAAAACCCTCACAGCAGACAAAAAAATTTCATATGCATACCAGTGTAATTTACGCTTTTATTTATAGAGATACATTTGATGCTTTTTCTTTCAGTTGTAATGTTTTAAATAATTCAACAATATACAACACAACCAGTTATTACGCAAATATAATGTTATATAGCTTTTTACAGATTTTTATAATCAATAATACAACAATTATTTTTTTCCCAGTTTCAAGTTATGTTCATTACAGAAGAAGTGATACCTGGTCACAAACATACAGAAATTAATCCTCTTCATCACTATCATCGGATAGATTACCGGTACTTGGGTTGTTATCGCAACCACTGATTTGGCACTCGCCACAAGCGGCTGAACAGGGCATTCCATTACGCTTGCATCCACATCTTGAAGTAGCACATTTCGTCTTGCAGGAGCAGCGGATCATGTTGAGTAGATAATTTGGAGCTGGTGGCTTGTCGCAGGCTGTAGGGTAGTAGGAATTATTCTTTACATACCAACCCCACTGTTCTGCATCGATCTTCTCTTCTGTAGACTTCCAGATTAGTATTTGAAAGTATGTGCGAAAGCTGTGGTACTTGTGGACGCATCGGTAGGTGGCAAACGTTCGGGTGTAACAAAAGATTTAGCTGTAGCTACCTTTTCAACTAACATTCGATGACGTAGTGCGTTAGTGGATTCAAGTGTTTTGCAGCCATACAACAGAAGCATTGCCTTTCTTCCAGCGGCTTCAATGTCAGAGTGTTGGCAACAATCAGAACAGAATGTATTTGCAACTGAACGGAGTTCAGCCACCTTCATCAGTGTGTCGAATGCTTTGGCTTTACCGATCGAAAAAATTCTGGATGTGCTATCACAGCCCGTGAAAGCATGCACAAACAGGAGATACTTGCAGATGTCATTGCCTAACAATGATTGAATGCTGAGAATATCATACACAGGATTAGGAGATGGTCCCCGTCTTATATCGCTGCGATAGTACAACTTGAAACCACTGTCCTTGGCATGGTACAGAAGGAGAATCAGCAAGTCGGTGTCTTCCCTATTACTGTTGTAGTTGCATTTTCTGATGAGGAAACTGCTGCACGAACGATGTCCACATCAGCATCCCCATCTGCGTTGTGAACAGTACACCCGTGCTTCTTCAACATCTCACCTACGAGGGAAATAAATGCTTGCTTGTTGTTTTCATTAGCCAAGAAGTGTTCCTTCTGGCCAACAAACTTCATGCTTGGACTGAGATTCACATTTCTGCTTGTCTTGGTGCTGCGTCTTCTGTGGGTCATGTCCTTGATCGTAGGAGAGCTGCTGTAGCTATCAAAAACAATGATTGCTTTTCCATATGTTTTCAGAGTGAAATCGGCATATGAGTTGGCGATGCTGTCATATGTTTCATCTTGACGCCAGGAAACACGATGTAGTAGAGATCCACCATCCAATACGTACTGGTCTGTGCACTGAATTTCTTGAACTTCTTCCATGCGTAAAGTGTCAGTGTATTTGATTATTGCATGAGCTAGCTGAGACTTATCGGGTTTCCTCAAGATACTTCGTGATTCGAACAATGCAGGAGGATATGCACACAGTTCGTAACACATGACATCTTCAAGATTCATGTCTCCGCCAGTGGCAACAGTCATCATTCTCTGAAACAGTAGTGCAGGATCTACTTCTATATCTGAAGCATCAGTGATCATAACGGCAGAAGCAGATCCTAGTTTTTCACTTTGTCAGATCTTTTGGCAGAATATGTAAAGGCTTGTTTCCAAATCATTTTTACGACAATGTTCGTACCGATTGAATGCAATTGATGAACGTTAACTCCAGGATCAGCAGTTAGCCCTGTTACAATGTTGCAGAGACCCGAGGTAGAATGGAATGGGGATAAGGATTCCAGACGTTCAAGTACTTTCTTCATGTCATTACTGTCCCTGATTTGTCTACTTCCCTCATTTCCTTGTGCTGTTCACTACTTTCCAACAAAACTCTGGTGTATTCCTGCATTGCTAAGTTATAAGTGGAACACAGAGGCATAGAAAAGAGCCACGTTGTCCTTTGGATGTCTGTAAATCCACTTCCGCGTGTCAGTCCGCCTCTGCTTTTCAGGGAACGCATTAGTACTTGTTCTATCACCAGGTCTGTGCCGAGTCCGGCCCATAATCTGTCGCTTCTTCTTACCACAAACTTACCTTCCTGGAACATTTTGTTAACGGCTGGATTTTCAGAAGGCAAACTTAACATTTTCTGCAGGTACAGGTATATCGATTTCAGGTAATTGTGATGTCCGGCTGCTGCAATTATGGGGATGGTCTCCAGCATAGCTTGCAAGTGCAAATCCCACGAGCCGGTTCTGTCTGCTGTTATCAAGGAACGTGCAATGTTGATCATTCGCTGATATTCCAACCAGAGTTGACTTGTTTGCGAAGTAGATTGTAGGTCAGTTTTCTTCGCATCCAAAGTGGTAGCAATCTGAGACAATGCATTCGAAGATTCCACATCCTCAACTGATTGTTTGGCGGTCATAACATCGTCGAGCAGGTCACAAGCTTCCTTATGGAGGTCATGAGGAGTTCCATCTTCATTACGAGGGAAAACGTCTGCGACTAGTAAGGTACTAAGAGCTGCATCTACTATCATATGACCACGTATCGCTCTTGAAACAGCTTTTCCAGACATCATGTGTTGCACGGCATTTGGTCCGTATATTTCTTGAAGTACTTCAGACAATCCTGAACCATTCATAAAGTACCGACTGCTCCCAAAAGATTCATCAGAGTGTGAAATGATCCCAGCATTAAAACAATGTCCTGCAGGTCTCTCTGTTCATTGATGATTTGGGAAGCTTTCCAGAACAAAGGCTGATCAAAGGTAATAATGCATGGACTTTTTGATCGCGTGCTATCTGCTTAAATATAGTAATGTCGAAAATATGCAGGTCATGTCAGTTGGCGACATATCTATGATGGGAAGGAACGTGATCGACGCCACACCTGGATGTGAGACACTTGATCCACCGTGAATTGCCTGCATTGTTCCGGACCAACTTGGACCTGATCTTTCTGCTGAAGATATCTGCCAGAGAAGACTAAGTCGACTTATGGTGGTAGTGGGTACTGGAAGTTCGCGGAATGAGATGTCCCTCAACATGCTTCTCGCGTGTCTATATTCCCTAATGTCAACGGTTGCAATCTTCTTAATGTCATTGTCACCAACATTACGCCTGTGAATAGAAGGGTGGATCTTGATCTTCGGAGTTATTGCGGCAATCATACCCATTCCATGAAAGGTATTCTTCCCATCCAAAGTGCAGACATCATGATCGACGTTATCTGCTGCTAGAAGGACTGCAGTGTTTTCATCAACAGTAAAAGAGCCAGACCCACTTGCCAGCGCCGCGTTTCTTTCGAATCTTGTTACTTCTGCATACGACGAACAGTAACCCAGCTGATGGAGAACGTCAATAAGGTACCTTGACCTAAAGTTGTGGTGTAGCTGAACCGACAAACCGATCTGTAGTGGACATAGTAATCCTCTAGGACGGGTTGCTTGCATAATGCTCTGCCCAATTGCACCTATTTTCTTGAAGCATCCTGTCCCGCAAATGCTTTTGATAATAGCAATTTCAGACTGTTGGGAATGTAATCAAGAGCACTTTCTGCAGTGATGTCATTTGGAGATGGGATACACATCTTTTCTAGGCGAGTCGACAGACTTGATATCACTTCTGATTATTTTTGCAGCAGCTTCTACTAGATAAATCTTCTGTAGCTCTATATCTATATCACATTCTTTCGACTTTTTGTGATAATCTAAAGAATTTCATTAGCTGTCTCTCGTAGTGTTACTACATCTGCCTTCCCACTTTCACCTGATATTATGATTGTCTCCGTAACGTTCTAAAAGCTTTCTCTTCATGTGCCTGCGTTCGTAGACAGAGCTCTGACTTCCTTGAAGATATTCCTCCATTTGGAAATTAGGTCTCCAATCAACAGTTGTTCATCATCATTCTCTTCCAGGTAAGCACAGGTCTGAAGGAATGCTTGGTGTTGCTCTTCATTAGTTGGTCTCCCTTTCTTCGAATCATGATCGTCGGAGGAGTATGCGCGAGGAATGTTTTTTCCACTTCGAAAATTTACGCTGCAGGTGTGATGGTAGACACAATCTGCAGCAGGAAGATCACGAAGATAATACTCCAGACGGCCTTTACATTAAACGACCATTCATCGCAGCGGCTTTCACAGCACCTTTTTATGGTTTCGGAGAACTCTGTAGTTCTTATTTTGACATGCTCTGATTTTGGTTTGTGTTGGAAAAAAGTCCACAAAGGTATCACAAAACAAACAGTGAGTAGCACTGGAAAATGCGTATTCATGAAAACGAGCACTTTTCCTTGGTATTGCCTCGGCTGCGGTCTGTCGCTTCTTTATTTCAATGGTCTTTTTATCCGTAAACCTTTTCCTACATACAACGTGAACACTTATTCCAGCTGTTGCAACAACATCGCTTCCACGGCTGCGGCTGGATGCATTTATACCATCTGCTCCTTTTTGCGAGATGTGAACCACTTCCTGTCCGCTGTCCAATTTCTCCTTACAAATCACGCACAATTCTTCAGGGGTCTGCATTCTTGAAGGCGGACGCACACCGAGTCAGCCGTACACCGAGTCAGTCTGAAACAGAAACACAAATTAATAAACTGTGTTGCAGTATTTAAAAGGAGTACATAATAACAGTTTTAAAGAAAATGACAAGCACAAATACGCAGATTTGATAGTGGGTAGTAGGAATTAAAGAGTTGTATATAATATAAGTTTATAAAGATGTAGCAATGTCCATTCTCACATACACTCCATACAGTATATTTTATTTACATTACGTGACGTCATAGTTTAATACTAGCCGCCTAATACAATTTTTAGTGTCATATAGGTTAATTTAGAAACGAAAATGTGTTTTAAAACATTTTACTGATCAAGAAAAACGTCATAACTCTCTCTACAAAGCGAAATTAAAATTTATTGTATTTCGTAGGAAACTGCCAGTCCGCCATTTTGAATTTCATTTTTGGGGGTGTTCCCGGGGTCCAATTTTGTCGGATTTTGGATATGTTATTCTGCAATGGTTCCTGAGCTGGAAACAGTTTAGAAAGCTTCTGAAGCAATTTTGCCCAGGTTGAAGCTATTTTTGCTCTAGATTGCCTGGACTAATAGCTAATATGTTAAACGAGTTCTTCGTTACAGTCTTCACGGAGGAAGACACAATAGAAGTGCCAAGTCCTCGGATTACATATGACGGTGACCAGCCCGTAGAGACCATAAGTTTTACGAGAAATGAGGTACAGCAATTAATTGATAAGATGAACAAATACAAATCACCTGGCCCCGACTTATTTCTTCCAAGGGTATTAAAAGAGGTTAGCCACAATGTTGTTGACGACTTAGTAACCATATTCAAACAATCAATCGAGTTAGGGAAAGTTCCAACCGACTGGAAGTTAGCAAATGTAACACCAATCTTTAAAAAGGGTGATATGGAAAATCCTTGTAATTATCGCCCGATCAGTTTAACATCAGTTGTCGGCAAACTGTTGGAATCCATCATTACAAAACGTATTGTGTATCACCTTGAATCTAACAATCTAATTTTTTATTCTCAACATGGATTTAGGCGACATAGATCCTGTCTGACAAACCTGTTAGTTTTTTTCCATAATATGCATACACTGTACGATGCAAGTAGGGCAATAGATATAGTGTATCTCAACTTTCAAAAGCCTTTGACAAAGTCCCTCACGCTAGATTGATAGCTAAAGTCAAAGGACTAGGAATCACCGGGCTCGTTTCCAACTGGATTGAGGATTGGTTAAAAGATAGAAAGCAGAGAGTGGTAATAAATGGAGTGGCTTCGGAGTGGGCGCCCGTCACCAGTGGTGTCCCACAGGGTTCCGTTCTGGGTACTTTACTTTTTATCATCTATATTAACGATATAGACGTCGGGCTTCTAAGTGCAATCTCCAAATTTGCAGACGATACGAAATTAGGAAGTAGTGTAGGTACTGAGGAGGGCGTAAGAACGCTTCAGAACGATCTTGACAGGTTGGGCGAATGGTCTGCTACTTGGCAGATGCCATTCAACTTGGACAAATGTAAGGTAATGCACATAGGTTATAAAAACCCGAAGACCGATTACTCTCTCTTGGGAAGGAACTTGACTGAGACCGATCTAGAGAAAGACTTAGGAGTCTATATCAGCAACGATCTGAAACCGTCGAAGCACTGTGCAGAAGTCGAAAAGAGGGCCTTAAAATTATTAGGTTATATTAAAAGAGTTCCAGTTTCGGAACAAGGAGACTGTAATGTGTCTTTATAATTCTCTAGTCAGACCTCAACTGGAATACTGTGCGCAGTTTTGGTCTCCATCCCTCAGGAAGGATTTAGAAAGAGTACAAGCAAGGGCTACAAAATTGATCCCTTGAATGAGAATGCAAAGCTACCAACGGAGATTGGAGCGCCTAAATCTGTTTAGCTTAGAGACGAGGAGGTTGCGGGGTCAGCTTATTCAAGTCTTCAAGATGCTCAAAGGAATAGACAGGTAGATTACAGAAACTTATTCTCACTTACTGCCAATCCGACAAGAAATAATGGGTTTAAACTGGAACTAAAGACATTTAGGACCTCTGTCTGCGGAAATTTCTTTTCCTATAAAATAGTTAATATCTGGAACCAACTTCCCTCAGAGGTTGTTTCCAGTCAAAGTGTAAATGTGTTTAAAAATAGGCTAGACAAAGTACTGAACACACTCATATTTTAAGATTAAAACCTCAGAAAGCTCTGCAGGAGTTCGCTTGCACGGTGTCTCTGTGAGCAAGCTAAATATAGAGCTATTTATATATTCTCCACTTTCCTGTAAAATTTCCTTGGCTACTTTTCCAGGGTCAAGGTATTTTCTTCAACCTTTTTCCGTACCTGCCTCTGGCAGGGAGGGAGCGGAGGGTGGGGAGAGAGCCTTCTACTTCTATCCAGTTTTCTACTACTATTAGGATAGTTGAAACAAAAATAAACTTTTAATAACAGGAACCTCCCAGAGTGGACCGAAAGGTCTTTGAGGCTTCCTCTTGTCCTTGTAACTCCTTGTAACTCTCTCTCTCTCTCTCTCTCTCTCTCTATTCGCAGGGGGTATAAAGGTTATGCACATTTCTTTTGGGTGTTGTAAACTTTATACTTGGGGTGTGACAGCCATCCGGTCCCGAGTCGTGGGATTCTAGAGAAATTGGCTGCCAGTTCCTTTATGTTCTCTCTCTCTTTCGAGAGGGCGGGTGAAGTCTGTTGTACAATCCTGTCCTGTGGGTTACTAGGACCCCATCGAATCCCTACTCTGTCCTTTTAGCTTAGGTTAAGGATGCTCTCCTCTGACTGAGGAAAAAAACCTTTTCTTTTAGTATTAAGTCTTTTTCTCTTCTTTTATTATTAGGACCCTACTGCTACTTCACGCTCGTAGGTCGTGAGAGACTGGGATGGAGGGGTCCCAGGCGTAGGGGCGCGATGAATGGAGTGTGGCTAGTGCCTTGTTAAGCCCATTCCTAACGCGTAATGGCCTGACCAGCCCCCTGCGACCGTTCTTTGGTGACCAATTTGATGGTGCTTGGCTGTACTGCTCTAAGGTGAGAGAGCTTTACTGCCCAGCTGACTGCCAGGCCAGCGTAAGCTCTCGGGCGTAGCCTCTGGGTCTGGTGGGATATCCCTTGAACACTGGATTCTAAGAGTCTGACCGCTTGTGAGTGACTCGTAAGACTTAGTAAGGGGCTGCATCTCGCTGTCGCTCCTGGCGGGAAATCCGTGACGCCTGCGTCGCGAGTGTTTGTCAGTTGGTAGCTGCGACACGTTTGGGACTGTCCGGCCCTGGGGAGACCCTTGGTCGGTGCGGCAGCAGCGAGAGGTGTAGTCTTCTGGATGGGATGAACGTCACTTGCAAATCGGCGGATGCGTCTACGCGCGGGAAGAATTCACCCCCCTCCTTTTTTATATACTGGTCAGAACGTTTTTGATAGTTTTCATTGCTAGAACGCTCTATCTTACTCAGTGTATTCAGAGTTAAAAAAAAAAAGTTATAATGGCTGGACCGCAGAAACTGAAGGCTGAATATGCGAGGTGTGGAGTAAACCAGTGGGTGACTAACTTCAAAGAAGCCTGCTTCGAGAAGATCAACCACTCCAGCATGTGCCGCTTTTGCGAACTCTTGCAGTTTACGAAGATCTAGAGGAGAGGGTCCGGCGGCTCGAGTCGTCCAAATCAGCTGTTGGAGGTCCGGCGGTCACTGACGCGGCTGCGCCCTCCAACCCGGAGCTCATTGATAGGATAGCTGCTGTGGAAAGGCGGTCCAGCGATGGAATGGACAGAGCTCGGGACCGCGGAGAAAGGGTAGAGGTGCAACTGGGGGCCAGGGTACAAAATCAGTGTGAAGAATCGCCAGCGACACACGTGGAATGCACGGAACCGCGGCGCAATGTGGAGGGCGCAAAGAAGGGGCCGATAGAGAAGGGTGGGAAGGGGCCGATAAAGAAGAAGGGTGGGAAGGGGCCTATTGATGGACTAAAGAAGCCGAAGGATGTAGCTGCTGGTCGTGATGGGTCGGGTGGTGTAAGTGCGGCCGAGTCTATGGGTGGCGATGGGTATCGAAAGGTCTCGGGCAAGAAGGCTGCGAAGCCGAAGCCCGAGACCCCGGTTGCCCCTGTCAGGACCTCCAACCGCTTTAGTCTCCTGTGCACGAAGGAAGAAGACACCGTTTTAATTGGGGACTCGCAGATTACGGGCCAGGAGAAGTACTTTGCTTCTGCAAACCGAGACAGAAGGAAGGTAAGTTGCTTACCCGGTCGGGGAACGGCGCACATAAAGAAGGAATTAGAGAAACTGCGCGTGGCTAGTCGGAGGACTGCGATCGTTGTCCATGCTGGTGGCAACGACCTGTTTCTCAAAGGCGGTAGGGTAGGTTCAACGGAAGGGATCACCACCGAGATCATGTCTCTTGCGGATGGTCTAAAACTTGATGGGTATTTTACCGCGGATGAATGCCAGTGACCACGCGCTCAGTAAGGTCATTGGCATCAATGAGAGGGTGCAAGACTTGTGCGTCCCACTGGGCGTGAGGTTTGTTGACCCGTTCGACGCATTTTCGGGAAGGTGGGACCTGTATCAGAGGGATGGTGTCCACCTCAATGTCAAGGGTAAAGGTTTGCTAGGCACGCTGCTTGACAGGCACCTATACCGTATGGTGAGGTCAAGCCCGGGATTGATGATGGGCCCCCACCGGGGAGAGATGATGTTGAGCCGGCGGCGGACGTACCTTCAACTGAAGGGTGCGTCCAGGTACAGGTGGGTGACCCTCCTTCCACGTTGGAGGGGGCTCAGGCTCCTGCGGAAGTTGCCCCCTCGTTGGTGAGGGGCTCTTCAACTCCCGACAGCCCTGGCTGTTCGGGAAACGGGTCGTGCTAGGGGGCGGTCAGAATAGGGAAGGCTCCCTCCGTGCAGTGCTTTTTAATGCTAGGTCGATTAGGAACAAGTTTTGCGAGCTACGGGCGCTCTTAGCATCAGAATACCAGGATATCGTTGCTATCACCGAGTCCTGGATTCATACTGATCGTAGGGACTACGTTGGGGAGTTCGAAATTCCCGGGTATAGAATGTTTCGCAAAGACCGCACCCGTGGGGAGGGGGGGGGTACTAATATACGTCAGGACACGTTGAGTCCGGTTGACTGCCAGTTCCGGTCGGAACGGGAGCTGCTTGGCGTCGATCTGAACGTGGGAGGGACGAACTATAGGTTAATCTTGGTGTACAGACCTCCGCATCTCCTCCTCGAGGAGGATACAGCCCTGTACACCGAACTCAGTAGCCTGCTAGGGGATAGGGTGTGTGTAGTTTTAGGAGACTTCAACTGTCGCGGCATAAAGTGGGAAAACAGGACTGCTGATGCTGAAGGGAGGAGGCTAGTTGACTTTGCTGATGAGAACTTCCTCACTCAGTGGGTCAATGAGCCTACACGAGGCGAAAGCGTTCTAGACTTAGTATTCACGACCGAAGACAACCTCGTCACTGGCCTCACCGTTGACGAATCGTTGGGCGGGAGTGATCACGGTTATTAGGTTCCGTGTGTGCGTCCCTCGGGTGAAGCGTAGTAACTCGAGAGGCAGTAAGCTCGATCTCCGGCGGGCGACTTTGTTAGCCTCAGGGATAGCGCGTGAGATGGGGTTAGAGGTCGGCGGCGATGTTGAGGGAGTGTGGAGTGCATTCCGGGACGAGTTTATGGTGCTGCAGTCTGCTGCCATACCCTCAAAACCGGTCACCCCTGCTTCAACGCAGCCTAAGTGGTTCAATCGTGACATCGCTTCGGCTATCCGAAATAGGAAAGTAGCGTATAGGAGGGCGAAGGCCAATCGTTCCCATGAGAACACTGAAGCGTATGTCCGCCTGTGTAGGGAAGTGAAAGCGAAGGTTAGGCTAGCGAAACGTAACGAAGAACTACGGATGGCAAGCCTCTGCAAGGGGAACCCTAAGGAGTTCTTCAGCTATGTTAATAGTAGAAAGCCCATTACAAGCAAAGGACCGAAGCGGCGTTCTGCGGACCTCCGACGAGGACATCGCTAATGTGCTTAATGAGTACTTTGCAGGAGTGTTCACCAGGGAGGACACCCGCGTAATCCCCGAGCCAGGCGTCAGGCACGAAGGTGCTGGCCTGGATAGTGTTCAATGTACCGCGACAGTCGTTGCCAATAGAATAGACAAACTGAGCGCGTTTAAGGCTCCTGGGCCAGACCAGTTTCTCCCCAGAGTATTGCGGGAGGTGCCCGACCAGGTGCCTCCCCACCTGGCTACAGTCTTCAATAAATCGTTGGAGACGGGCCAGGTGCCTGGTGACTGGAGGGAAGCCAACGTGACCCCTATCTTTAAGAAAGGGGATCACGGAAGTCCAGGGAACTATCGTCCCATTAGTCTCACTTCAGTTGTAGGTAAATTATTAGAGGGGAAAATAGCGGATAGGATCGTTGACCATTTGGATTCCTACAAGCTGCTTGGGGACTCCGAACATGGGTTTAGACGGCATAGGTCGTGTCTCACCAACTTGCTCGAGTTTTTCCACGTCATGTTGAGTGAGTATGATAAGAGTAGGGCGATTGATATACTTTATCTCGACTTTCAGAAAGCCTTTGATAAGGTACCTCACCGCCGGCTAATGGCGAAAGTGCGCGCGCTGGGTATCGGTGGGGAAGTGTAGGTGGATTGAAAACTGGCTGAAGAATAGGCGGCAGAGGGTTGTAATTAAAGGGGCTAGTTCGGGTTGGGCCTCGGTCACTAGTGGGGTTCCTCAGGGTTCCGTTTTGGGGCCACTGTTGTTTATCATTTACATAAATGATATCGACGGTGGCATCGTCAGTCGGATCGCCAAATTCGCTGATGACACCAAGCTTGGGGCCAATGTTGGGACGCCCGAAGCGATCGAGGAACTGCGTGCGGACCTAGGTAGGATAGGAGAGTGGTCCGAAAAATGGCAAATGCCGTTTAACTTGGGTAAATGCAAAGTGATGCACATTGGCTACGCCAATCCCAAGTCGGACTACTCGATGTTGGGGAGTAATATCGAGGTGACTGATTTGGAAAAGGACTTGGGTGTGCTAATTAGCAGCGACCTTAAGTTTACAAACAGTGCGTAGAGGTGGAAAAGAAAGCCCAGAAGCTGGTTATATCAGGAGGCAATTTCAGTTTCGGAACAAGGAGATTGTGCTCTCTGTACAATTCCCTGGTTCGGCCGCACCTGGAGTATGCTGTGCAGTTCTGGTCGCCCACCCTCAGGAAAGATATTGAGAGGCTGGAGCGAGTGCAGGCGAGGGCCACAAAGTTAATCCCTTCCGTTAGGCATATGGGCTACAATCGACGGTTACGCGCCCTGAACTTGTTTTCGCTGAAACTCGGAGGCTGCGCGGTCAACTGATCGAGGTTTTCAAGCTCTTACGCGGGTTCAACGATGTCGATTTTAGAAGCATGTTTAGTTTAAATGATAACCCAACTCGCAACAATGGTTGGAAGTTGGATTTGAAACGGTTTAGGACTAATGTGTGTGGGAATTACTTTACGTATAAGATCTGTGACACGTGGAACAGGTTACCTTCAGAAGTTGTGAACAGTTCCTCTGTGGATCAGTTCAAGAAAAGGTTAGACCAAATCTTGCACACTATTTGAGTGTGTACAAAATTTTCCGTGGCACCCGTTGCCATTGGTACCTCCTCGGTATGGGCCGCAAGGCCTTTTGAGGTACTTCTTTTCCTTGTAACTCCTTGTAACTCTCTCTCTCTGTGGCGGAACATTATAATATTATTGTTATTAGAAATTATAGAAATCTCTTATACATGTTACAGGGAATCTATGTAACTAGGGATTTCATGAAATCCCTAAAATGTTGAGGGATTTCGTGTAAGGTTAAATAGTGATATTTTCGTTAAACCTACGGGAAAATTATTGAATTCCCGGCTCGGTCAACTGTGCACGCCCTTGACGATTGGTTAGGTTAAGTCGTGATATTTTTGTTAAAACTAACGAAAATATCACAACTTAACCTTACATGAAATCCCTAGTTACACTGATTCCCTGTAACATACATATTATATATTTGTGTTTATTTGTACATGAATCTTCGAATACAATTGAAACGTTTGTACCTTTCTCTTTAAGACGTAATTAAATGAAACGTCGAACACGGGAAAGTTCGTCTAAAAAAAATTCTAAAAGCATAAAAGTTGCTAATTGGTTATATTCCGTTTTTTCTTTTGGATATTTTATTTGTTTTGATGACTAGTAATAATACAATAAAAAAAAAAAGCAAGTCATTCGTGATTAGTCATTTTTTTTTTTGTTCTTTATAAACTGTTTCTAGGCGAACTTCTTTCCCGAAACTGTATGTTAAACGATATATACTCGATATACTCGTCGTGGGGGATGGAAGTAGAAAACGCAATTTTTTTCCCTTCACTTTATCGCTGTTGCCTGAACCTTATCGTTGGCATTAGAGCCAATATCTTCGCTGTTCCAATGCGACACAGATAAATACTGTGGATGAGAGTTTTGTTTAGCGAGTTGCTTTTATCTTGTTTTATACACTCAAGTCCATGAGAGTAAGTATATCAAAGTACGCTTCTCTTCTTATAAGGTATAGGTATATGTTGGCTAACTTTTAAATCTAAAAGTCGTTATGGATATTACAACCCATCTTCTAGAACTTATTTAAATCTTCGGAGTAATTCTTAATATTTGTAAGGAAAATAATAACAATAATAATGATAAAATTACAGTCGATAATGTTCTTCTTAAATCTCATAAAACATTTATTAGACTTGTAATTTAATTTATAACTCCGCTTCCACATTAATGTGCTTAAAATATTTATTTTCAAATTGTGTTACGTTTCGTTCAATATATATTCTAGTGCATATATATATATATATATATATATATATATATATATATATTATGCAGCAAGGAGGGACCAGGGGAGAAGTCCCGCAAAAAACGTCCCTCCCATAGAAGAAGAATAGAACCAAAATCAAGGTCCAGCGTTTTCGAGATGCCTGGACACTCTACATATGGAAGATTGGAGGTCATAGACGGGAAAGATGGATTGGGGAAGATTGTTCCAGAGTTCACTGGTTGAGTAGATGAAAGGTTAAAAATACCGATTAACCCTTGCGTTCGAGAGTTGACAAAAGAGAATGCGTCCAAAGTCTGGCGCTGTGTTCTCTCCTTAAAAGTGGAAGAGAAGTATCCGTTATAATAGCGATATTAAAGAGAGAGTGAGGCAACATTGCGGCGAAGAGAGAGAGAGAGAGAGAGAGAGAGAGAGAGAGAGAGAGAGAGAGAGAGAGAGAGAGAGAGAGAGAGAGAGAGGTGGGAAATTGATGAGACGATAAACCTTTATAGAGGCTGAGAGAGTTGAGCCACCACACACGCGAGAAACGTACTCCATACGAGGGCGGACAAACCCCTAGAAAGAGAGTGCAACTGAGTGGGGGTGAAGAAACTGAGGAGCAGGTAAGGTACACCTAACCTCTTAGAAGCTGTTTCGGAAAGAGAGTATATGTGATCTTTCCATGAAAGATCACGAGAAAGGGAAACGCCAAGAATGTTAAGAGAAGACGAAGGAGTGAGTTGTGTATTGTTGAAAGTAAGGGATAGTCGTGTGGAAGATTGTAACGAGTAGACAGATGAAGGAACTAAGTTTTTGAGGCATTGAAAGCCACAAGGTTTTCTCTGCCTCAATCAGAGATGACAGGAAGGTCAGAGGTCAGGTGTCCCATAGCCATCCTACGCGAAGCATGGAGCAGGGATACGTCTAAGACAATTTTAGTGGGTGGGTTAAAATAGTTTTTTTTTTATTTGATCACAAATAACAAGTCCAATGCGTATGTTGATGCATATATATATATATACTCATATACAGGGTGGCGCAAAAGTCGCGCATCATAGGAATTTTCAGTGTTGATTATAATATATATACAGGGCGTCCCAAAAAAATGTATACACACTTTAACAGCTGATAGCTCAATTGATGTTTCTTTCTTTCCAAGTTAAACCTATTAGAATTAATAATGGCAGTCAGACTAAGCTTTGAACAAAGGAAATTCATTCTAAATGCTACTGGAAGTGTGAAAACGCAGTTGAAGTGCAAAGACAGTTTAGGAGGGAGTTTCAAACAGATCCACCAACGCGACTTACCATCACTCGAATTAGAGATAAGTTTGAAGCCGATGGAACTGTTCAGAATGTCCACAAGAAGCGTTCCGGAAGACCACGGACATCGACAAGCCCCACAAAGCAAGAAAGAGTACTGGAAACGTATCACCAAAGTCCAAGAAAATCTGTGCGGCAAGCGAGTCGTGAGGTAGGAATTTCAGAATCGTCTGTCCAACGCATTTTGAAGCGCTGTCAATGGAAAAGTTACATTCCAAGATTAGTCCATGCTATTAATGAAGATGATGATCCGGACCGAAGAGTGGAGTATTGCGAGTGGTACTTGGCACGATGTGGATGTGGATTGGACGAAGGGGTTCGTAGAATACCCTCCGCGTTCACCAGACCTCACACCACTAGACTTTTTTTATGGGGATACTTAAAAGACAAAGTCTACGCTATAAAACCTGCAACAGTCGCTGAATGAGAGCAGCCATTGAACGAGAATGCACACAAATACCAAACGAAATGTTTCGTGATGTTTGCGATTCCATTGCTTCGCGTTATCAGCAGTGCCTGGACCAGAACGGACGTCAGTTTGAAAACAGGCGTTGACAAAACAATTAAATAATGTCTGTAGATTCTATTACATTTGAAAATGAAAGTATTTTAATAAACACTGCCTTTATAATTATTTAAAGTGTGTATACATTTTTTTGGGACGCCCCTGTATTAGTATATATATATATATATATATATATATATATATATATATATATATATTTAGGTAGGGGCTGGCTGCGAAATTAACAATAGACGAGAGGGTGAGCTTGGTTTTAATGCATGGAATACCAGGTACTACAAATCGATGAAGCGGTACAGAATTTAAATTGTGTACCGATTCATCGATTTGTTGTACCTGGTATTCCATACTTTAAAACCAAGCTCACCCTCTCGTCTATTGTTAATTTCGCAGCTATCCCTACAAAAAAGAAAAAAATAATATAGTCAACACTGAAAATTCCTATGATGCGCGACTTTTGCGCCACCCTGTATATGCTCTTATTTTATTTTAGTAGGTGGGTGAAATCTTTCTCTATGTGGGCAACTACCCACCACCTGGGTGTGTGTGTGTATATATATATATATATATATATATATATATATATATATATATATATATAATGTAACGGATGTCAGATTTTCACATTCGCATCCATGTCTATGAAAAATATTCTAGACTTTCGATTTCCCACATTATTACCAACATGTTTTCGGTTTTTATAACATAAAAACCGTTGGTCACTTTATAAGGAACTACAACATCGATCAATTCACAAAAAAAACGTATAGCTAAGCAATCATGTTTTATACAATGTATACTACATTTGTACTCTTTCAATATAGTATTTACGAGTTTTAGCCACACTTATTATTTTCGTGTGTTACCAGGATGCGGGACGACGACCCAGCTCGTAATGCATCCCACCAACTACTCCCCCAACCTCCGCCATTTAATGAAGTGGTTACAAGTTTGTAATTTACCCCTTTTCACATATAAGTTTAATATCGTTCGCATTTGTTGTCATGCACTTTCCAGTTTGTTGATCTCTATATTTGAATTCGAGAATTGGAAGATTGGACTTGAGAAACGACAGCTTTTCCGCTTTGTCACCTTTTAATCTATTTCTCTTTTCATCATACATTACATCCGCGCCACTAAATAACTGTTCACTGGGTACGCTTGATGGAGGACAGGCAAGGTAAATTTTAGCTAATTTACTCAAATCGGGATAAGCTTATTTTTCTCTTTCTACCAAGACAAACAATCGTCCTCTTGTCCAAGTCTTTTCTCCTTGTGGTACTGCTCAATCATTTCTCTTGGACTTTTTGTTGGTTCTACTTCATTTTCATCATCGCTACTGGAAGCTAAGAGTGCGTTCATGGAATGAGTGATGGTTTTTCTAATTTTGCTTGTCGAAGTTACTGGCTCCTTTCGCATTCGTTTAGCGGGTGGTTCGTCGTCTTTGTCTGGGTTTGGATTCCTCTCGGTAATTTAATGTAAGGATTTGTAACATGAGAAAATAAGAAATTTTTTCCCTTATATCTAATCTAGGACCGAGATAAGTGGCAACTGTATAAATGTCAGTGTTTTCTAAGCCGTCAGATCTCTTCGACAGTTCAGCTCGCATAGTTTCTTTCATGGTTCTGATAACTCTGTCTCTGAGTCTGAACTCTGGTCGCAAGATATCTTTCAAAGAAACAATAAGAGGGATTACCTCCGATATTGAAGGGGTAGATCCATTAAGCTTTTTTGTGATTTCTTCAAACGGCTCTAGTACACCACGCAATTCTTCAAGATCTTCCATTCTGAATTCCTCGTCCTTTTCGTGTATAGTTTTTCTCGCAAAGACGACACTGAGCAAGATCACTTGACAGAGAAGAAAAATGTTTCCACACTGCACTGCTACTTAATGACTCCATGTTTGTCGAACTACAAAGAACAATGCTAACACTTAACAATAATCAGGCATATAATGAGCGTTTCAAAAAAATCACTGACGTTACAATAACACCTGCTTCAGAACTGAAGTTTGACTGCATTTTATTCAACACGTTTAAGCCACAACTGGTGATACATAAAAAATGTCTGTATCCAATCAGAATTAAATCAATATTGTTGAGCACTTGAAGCGAGCACTATCTATTAGCTAGTCAGCAAGCAACTGACAAGGGTACCCAGCCGGCAGACGTCATTAGCCGACTCAGCTGAGATGAGATCCACGAGTCAAGAAGTGGGCGGGGCTTAGCTGACTCAAAATTATAAATTTTCTTTCTCCATCTAACCTTTTAGTTATATAGCTTTGTCAAGGAAGCAGCGGGTGTAATTAGACACACCAGAGAATATGAGACAAATGACGGAAGATGAGCGCTTCTATGGTGTAGTATTGCTGCCCTAGAACATTTTCTTTTCTTGAAGTTTTCAAAACGCAGAAGATCAGTCAGTGTCATTCAACAAACGTTTGGGAATTAGGTGCATACTGCATATATGGAAACGTTATAATTAGTGATGCACCGGAGCTCCGGCTCCGGCCGAGCAGGAGTTCCGGCCATTTTAGAAAACCACCTGCTCCGGCCGGAGGTCTCACTAAACTCCGGCCTCTGGCCGGAGGTGCCAAGTACACCAAACTCAATTCTGACAACTTTTAGCTTTAATTCTATAAAACTATAAAACCTAATTTCTGCACCTATCCGAATATTTCAGTTCTCAGTGACTGTAATAATAATTTATTTTGAGTGATCAGTGATTCTCTTAATATTTCAGTTCTCAGTGACTAATAATAATTTATTTTAGGAGTGATCAGTGATTGTATTAATAATTGATTTGATACAGGCTACTTTACTCAGCATTCAGCAAGACATCATGTTTCATAACCTGAGGATATTCTGTATAATGGGAATTTTTAGAGAAATTAGCACACACAAAGCATAGAAAGTCGACTTTTATAAAGTTTAAGTTATTAAAGACTTAATAACTTAAAATAGCAGGACTATAATATATAAACCCGAAATAGATGAGACGATGGAACACACACACACACACACACACACACACACACATATATATATATAAATACTGAAATAAATCAATTGGCCGGAGGAAAAAACACAAAGCCGGAGGTTCCGGCCTCCGGCCAAAATCTGCCTCCGGTGCATCACTAGTTATAATATTATAACATCCGCAAACATCCGCATTTCAAAGTGAGAATATCGGAAATCATGCGGATGTCACATACATCACTAATATATATTAATTTCCAATTAAGAAATCGAATACATCATTCAATTTGTACCATAATAATCTGAATACTGTAAATGTTTGTAGTGCAAATACGCGATTAATATAAGTGTGTTTTGCAATATATTAATTAATTCCTTCCTTCACCCTTCGATATATTCCTAAATTATTACGAACCTTTCTCAAATAATCCAAAAACCATTCTGATGAAACACTCATTCCGTTCTTGTATTAAATATTAAAAGTGTGTGTGCATATATATATATATTATATATATATATATATATATATATGGGATTCAACTCAGAATAGTCTCCTGGTGTTTTTTATGATACACAGAGGCCGTGCATGGAACAAGGAACTCTTCTGGAAAAATTAAATCCACTATAGTCCGAATAAGTAAGCCCTAATGGTAAATGACAAACACTATAGTTTTTTTTCTTTTTCATGATGTTAGCCCGACGTGGCAACGGGTCACTCGCAAAGAGGCCCCAAAAATATAGCTTCCTTCACCAACTATCTGCAAAGCAGATAGGATCCAGCTTTGGGACAGGATCTAGGGTTTAAAGCATCCCAGCCCAACTATATTCAGAACTCTAATATATATATATATATATATGGATAATATATTAGTAGAAACAACCTGGAGCGGAGAGGGTCTGGGAGGTGCGGTGTATTACTAAAACCTTCCCTGGTTTTCCAACAATGTGTAAACTAAATTTGATGCGGGTTACCCTAGCCGTTTAAAGTTCCCTTCCCAGTCTCCCCATGGTCCAGTCTCCCCTCCATGGGGAGACTGGGAGGGGCGGGTGTGTTACTAAAACTTTCCTGGTTCTCCCTTAGTGTGTATTATAAATTTGGTGCAGATAACAGTAGACGTTTAGGCATGTATAAGTGTATAATGTACAAGTTGTCAAAAAAAAAAAAATATATATATACACAGGGTGAGTCACGACGAAATGTCATAACTTCGGGAGCTTTCGCTGAGGTCATTCCCAGTCAAAAATCTCATATGAACATAGGTCCGATTCTTAACGGTTATGGAGCTATGGATGTTTGAATTTCAAGCATGCGTATGCGTGACCTTGAACTGAATTGACAGCTATTTACCGAACCAAACTAATTACGCAGTAGAGTGTTGTGTTTCACAGCTGCAGTTGTTGTTTTGTGCCTTCAGTATGCCTTTTACGTTTTCAAATGTCGAAAATGCCGATATGGTGTATGTTTACAGATTTTGCGATGAAAATACTACTACTGCTGTCGCTGAATACCAGCGACGTTTTCCAAATCGAAGAATTCCGGATCGACGAGTGTTTAGCAACGTTTTCCGGAGATTGCGAGAGAGCGGTTAATTTCCTACCGTTACTGTTTTATCTGAGCGTCCGGTACAACAAGATGTGGCTGAACAAGAAAACATTATTCAGATGGTACAGCGGAGTCCTCGCGGAGTACGCGAAGGATAGCCACACGTCTTAGCGTTCCTCAAACGAGAGTATGTAGAATGTTACACGAAGAAGGCATGCATCCATACCACGTACAGCGCGTTCAGCACCTCCAACCTGGGGATCGTGCCCAACGGATGGAATTTTGTAATTGGCTCAATGCCGATCGACAATTGCATCGATACGTCTTGTTCTGTGATGAGGCTCAAATTTAACCGCGACAGTGTCAACAACACTCGCAATTCACATGTGTGGTCAGAAATGAATCTTCATGCCATTGTGGAAAGTAATTTTCAACATCGGTTCAGTGTTAATGTGTGGTGTGGTATTCTGTACGGTCAGCTGAGTGGTCCATTTATCTTCGAAGGTGGTCTTACAGGTGACATTTATTTACGATTTCTGCAAGACGAACTGCTGCCGCTGTTAGAAGATGTACCTTTGGCAACACGATTGTGTATGTACTTCCAACAAGACGGAGCTTCTCCCCATTTTAGCCGTGCAGTGAGAACGCATCTGATGATCGCTTCCCTGGTCGATGGATCGGTCGTGGTGGTGCACAAAATTGGCCACTCAGGTCTGCGGACCTAACCCCTCTAGATTTTTATCTGTGGGGGCGCATGAAAGAGCTGGTGTACCAAAGAAAAGTGGAGACACGAGATGCATTGCTCCGTCGCATTTTGGATGTCGCAGCCCTCATAAAGGACAATCGTAATGAACTAATGCGAGCTACACGCGCGATTCACAGACGAGCCACGATGTGTATTGAGGCCGAGGGTAGTCATTTTGAACAGTTATTGTAAAATCATGAATAAAAACTTTAGCATTTGTTCGCTTATTCTTATTTTTAAACATTCAAACATCCATAGCTCCATAACCGTTAAGAATCGGACCTATGTTCATATGAGATTTTTGACTGGGAATGACCTCAGCTATAAGCTCCCGAATTTATGAAATTTCGTTGTGACTCACCCTGTATACATACTTACACGAGGTTTGTTCAAAAGGTATCCGAACTGATGCGATTATAGACAGAATATGGTACTTACAAGCTTTGGGGCTTACTGTCCCTCAAAGTACGCTCCTTTTGAAGCCACACACTTTGCCCAACAATCCTGCCACTGTTGAAAACATTTTTCGGAATGGCCTAAAGCTGCTCCTTCGAATTTCTTTTAATGTTCTCAACATCATCGAATCGGCGTCCTTTCAGAGTTTGAGCTTCGGAAACAAAAAAAAAAGTCGCGTAGAGCCAAATCCGTCGAATATGGAGGCTGCTGTACTTGTGGGGGTAGCGTTTTTGGACAAAAATTGCTGGACAAGTTGCGACGGATCTACAGAAGCTACAGAAGCTAAGGCTAACAAAGACCCTAAGATCCACTCTAAGGCTAGCCCGAGAGAAAGGAAAGAGTAGGGGGTTAAGAGAAGAGAAGAGAATAAGGGGTTAAGTAAGGAGCAACACCTATCATTCGTGGGTTAACATTCATTCAGAAAAAGAGGAAAAAAGTCTCACCATCATCATCCGCCGGCCACTGCCGACAAGTCAGAAAAATAGGCGGAGAAAATAGGAGAGGGGTGAAAGATGAAAAGAAGTAAAATAAGAACGCTCACAAACCATGCAAACACAGTCTTAACTCACTGTCATACCATGCAAACTACAAACATGCAAGTAGAGTTACAGACATGCAAAGTAAGGAGATAAGAAAAAAAAAATAAAAAATAGGTACAGTTAAACAAAAAGTGGGTTAGTTTACGCTACGAGCTACATCTACGTTCGTGTTAGTCTAATTTTTTTTTTTTTTTTTTTTTTTTTTTTTGCTGGCATCACACGCTGGCATGTCACAAGCTGCCATTCATCGTCAACAGACTCATCCTCGAGCACCACCACCAGAGCTCCTGTTGTTAACTTTCTTTTTTAATTTTAAACAACGTTAATATTTTTAAAATGTGTGTCAAGACGGTTCTTAAACACATTAACGCTGGTAGAATGAACGACTGACACGGGAAGATTATTCCATTTATCAATTACTTTAAACGTAAAGAAGTTTTTAGCGATATAAGTAATGAAACGTCTGCCACGCAACTTAAATCCGTTATTGCGAGTATTACTATTATCGAAAATGAACAATTTGTAAAATTTACGTTATCGATGTTATTAACGATTTTGAAAACTTCAATAAGCTCCCCCCTTAATCTTCGTTTCGAGTGAATACAGGTCTAACTCTCTAATCCTATCTTCATAAGGCTTATTGCGCAATGACGGAATAAGTTTCGTGGCACGACGCTGAACCCTTTCTAACCTATCAATATCCTCACGCAAGTACGGGCACCAAAACTGAACGGCATATTCTAAATGAGGCCTGACTAGGGACTTGTAAAGGGGCAATATAATATCCTTCGATTTAAATTCGAAATTACGCGCTATGAAGCCTAACATCCTATTAGCTTTTGCGCAAGACTCCAGGCACTGGTTCCTAACCTTTAAATCTTTAGTTACGCGTACGCCTAAATCTACTTCCTCGTCAACGCTCGCTAACTCCCTATCATCCATCGTGTACGCGTAATTATTGTTGCGAGAACCTATATGCAAAACTTTACATTTATCTACGTTAAATTGCATCTGCCACTTATCTGTCCACTCCATAATCCTATCTACATCGTCTTGGATCCTATTTCTATCGTCCTCGTTAACAACCTTACCGCCTATTTTAGTATCGTCCGCGAATTTTGACACGTTACTAGTCAATCCTACATCTATGTCGTTAATGTAAATTACGAATAGCAATGGGCCTAACACTGAACCCTGTGGGACACCGCTACCTACATCTAACCACCCCGATTCACTACCATTAACTACGACCCTCTGCCTCCTAGCACGAAGCCATTCTTCTAACCAGTTAGCTACCTGACCGCGTATACCGTGCGCTTTAACCTTCGCAATTAGTCTCCTATGCGGAACTGTATCGAACGCCTTTTAAAATCTAAATAAATAACGTCAGCTGCTCTATGCCTATCGTATTCGCGCACTATTTCGTTATAAAATTCTAACAAATTAGTTAAACAAGACCTATGGCGTCGAAACCCATGCTGACTACTATTAATCAAATCTCTACTTTCTAAGTGATCGATAATACGATCCCTAACTACGGATTCCAAAAGTTTACCGACAATTGACGTTAAGCTAATGGGCCTATAATTGCTAGCTACCGCGCGGTCGCCTTTTTTAAAAATAGGCGTGACGTTAGCTAATTTGAAGTCTTCAGGAATAATCGCCGTTTCGAGTGACTGATTAAAAATCTTCGTTAAGGGGCGCCTACGATAACTTCTTTCAAATCTTTCAAATGTCTAGGATAAAAAGCGTCAGGGCCTGGAGCCTTGCTAACTTTTAGCCTATCGATATAATGCGCAATCTCAGCCTCGCAAACAGTTATTTCATCTAAAATAGTCTCGCTCTTAAATGCAACGATATCGTCCACGTCGAGGACATTATTTACGTCTTCTACGGTAAAAACTGTCGCAAAAAAGTTATTAAAAATAACCGCCATCGCCTGAGCGTCAGAAGCCAAAGCGCCATTAACATCCACTAGAGGGCCTATGTTATCTTTTACCGGCTTACGATTATTTACGTATTCAAAAAACTTTTTGGGATTATGTTTACTATCCGCAGCTATAACTATCTCTAAATTACGCTTGGCATTCCTAACTGATCTTTTAACCTGACGCCTAAGCTCGATATATCTATTAAAGTTAGCTGCCGTGCCATTGCGCTTACTAAGTCTATACGCTCTATTACGCTCTATTATAAACTCTCCTATTTCCCTACTCCACCACTTCGGCCTACCACGATTTCTAACGCGCTTGGGCCTACGAGGAATAAACTCCCTTTCAATATTCCTAAAACTTTCTTTAAACGCCACCCAACGCAAATTTGTGTCATTACCCATAAAAAGTTATCCCAGTCCATACTCTCATCCTATCCGCAAAACTATCAAAATTAACCCTACGAAAATCAGGGACTTCCACTACATTACTATCCTGAGTGTTTTCTATCAATAACTTAAACCTAAGAATTTGATGATCGCTACATCCTAAACTCTCGCCTACTTCTAAACCTTCGATATTCTCGCCGTTCGTCATCACTAAATCTAAGATATTATCACCGCGCGTTGGTTCGGTAACTATCTGTCGTAAAAAGTTATCGTCCAAACTCAAACCTGTCTCAAACCCTCTTCATTACCCGTAAAATTCTCGTAATTAACATTAGGGCAGTTAAAGTCTCCGACAATTATACTATTCCGATTGTCAATAAAATTACCAAGAAGTGAGTAAAATCTAGTGTCTATATCGAGGGGTTGAACGGGAGGTCTATAAACAACAACAAAATTAAAACTAATACTACGCGCCCTAACTTCAACAGAGATCGCATTAATTGCTGCGGAAAATCTAACTTAACCTCGATAGCCCTAAGGGAATTACGAATGTACAGCAAAACGCCTCCTCCAAATCTTTGTAACCTATCATTAGTAAAGAGTTTAAAACCCGGTATATCAAGTTCCCCCAACAAGTCCCGAGTCACGGTATTTAACCAAGTTTCAGTGATAGCAACTATATCATAGTTGCCGGAATAAATTACCGCCTTAAATTCATTTAATTTATTTCTAATACTACGCGCGTTGCAATAAAAGACGTTTAAGTTATTTTTTACCACGGGCCCGCGTTTTAAACTATTTATCACGTCGGGCCCGCGTTTCCAGGACCCACAACGTTTAAAGAAGGCTTCGACCTATACAGCTTTCGAACGTTTTCGTCTATTAACCTACCTAGCCTAGCATTACCTATTTCATTAAAATGCACCCCCATCTTTTATAAAAAGGCTAGGATCATTGAATTCGGACCACAGCTTTACGAAGGGTACACTTTCCTCAGCACAAATCTCTTCTAATTTGTTATTCAAAAATATTGTTTTGGACGTCGAATATGGAGGCTGCTGTACTTGTGGGGGTAGCGTTTTTGGACAAAAATTGCTGGACAAGTTGCGACGGATAAGATGGGTCGTTATCGTGATGAAACATCCAGTTTCCGGACCCCACCTCTGCGGCCGTTTCCCCGAACTGCTTCACATAGACGTCTCAAAACTTCAACGTAAAATTCCTTGTTGATTGTTTGTCCCTCTGGAGTATATTCATGGTGCACACCACCTTCACAGTAAAAAAAAAAACACGAAGAAAGAAGTTTATATGTACCGGAACTAACATTAAAATTATTAATATAAATTGATTATTGTTTTCTAACCTTACTCTATCTTGTTGCGCAACAAAAGCCACAGTGAGCATCAAAATATATATATATATATATATATATATATATATATATATATATATATATATATATATATATATATATATATATATATATATATATATATATATATGGTGAACCAAATGTAGGTGGACAGTAAATGATAACGTTTATTTTGAGAATACATATTTAATTTTTTTGTATACTATAATACAAAATAAAATTAAATAAATTTAGTTATAATATTTAATATAATAAACACAAACACCATAGTTATAATGAACACCATAGTTATAATATAATATAACACAAACCGTATTCAACCTACTGTCCACCTACTTTTGGGTCACCGTTATATATATATATATATATATGTAGTGGCACAGACGTTTTCAAATGCTTTAGCGATGTACCATCAACACAAACACAACCAATATGACGTCACACAAGTACGACTAAGATGACGTTGGGTGGTAGGGTGAGTAATGACGAAGATAGAGGTAAAATCCAGGAAGATCTGAATAAAATCGTTGATTGGTCAGTCACATGGCAAATGAGATTTAACGTCGATAAGTACAAAATTTTACATATAGGTTCGCGTAACAGTAATTTTGCGTATAGTATGTCAGGGAAGGAGTTAGCAAGCGTAGAGCAGGAAAATGATTTAGGAGTTATAGTCACTGGTGATTTAAAAGTGGCGAAACAAAGTACAGCAGCGGTCAATAAAGCGAAGAAAGTGCTAGGTTTTATAGCTCGGAATTTTGAGTACAAATCGCGTGATATTATTGTTGCTCTTTATAAATCATTAGTTAGACCTCATTTGGAGTACGCGATCCAATTTTGGAATCTGTATATGCGAAAAGATATAGACAAAATCGAAAGAGTTCAAAGACGGGCAACTAAGATGATTCCATCGCTTAGGTCGAAGTCGTACAAGGATAGGCTTCACCCTTTAAGGACTGGAGGTACAAATTGCTAACGTTTCAAATACAAGCATTCATAACTTAACCCTACAAAAAATTCAGGGCTTAAAGGGTTAAGGAGTTAAAATTGACTACACTCGAGACTAGGAGGCTAAGGGATGATCTAATCCAGGTTTTTAAAATTATGAATGGGTTCGATAACGTAGATAGAGAGAGCTTTTTCGAAATATCTCAATATAATAGGACTAGAAATAACTTAAGTTGACAAGTAGAAGGTTCGAGACAGCAGTTGCCAAAAACTTTTTTACGCATAGAATAATAAATAGCTGGAATAGTTTGCTGGTAGAAGTAATTAGTAGCACGTCTATAAACATGTTTAAAAATCGATTAGACGCATATGTTGATAGATTGGGTATAATTTAAGGTAGTAAAATTAAGGCCTTGTGGTTCGGAACCCGCGTAAAATTATAGGTCCTCTCCGCCACCACGGAGGACATGCACAATACACAATTACGAACACAGTTAGGTAGACCACCCATGAGTGGATCCTAGGGTCTTTGTTGGTCTGAAACATTATAACATCATAACATTACAACATCGCGTGGATTCACTCAAGGTATGTCCTTATGCCTTGCCCCACACCTCAACCTCGTTACAATGACTTTTCGATGCACCTCGACTCTCTTTTCGAACTAGTGACAAGAGAGCTAGTATCATGTAAACATCCTTGTGCAGGCCCCATTTTGGCCTGGTGTCATTCACATAACTTTATATAAAGACTAATCATTACCTCGCGCGTTATTACTATTGAAGTCATTATTCAAGTGCACATTTAATTTCACCTGAAACAATCAACTTTTATTTTGTCTCATTCGTAAATCATTTATTTTGTTTAATAAAGGAAGAAAACTCATTCTATCAATCAACCTAATTAATAATAATATTTGACCTGATAAGATCATGGTAACCCCAGTGTTATCAATCTTAATCATCATCATTAACAATTAACCATAACCATTAGCATCATTATTATTATAGTGCCAACTAGGCGCTATATATATATATATATACGTATATTAGTGGTGGACCGGATATCCGCGTCATTTTTAACATCCGCACCCGCACTTCTGACTGCGGATGTTATGCGGATATTAACTCTAATAAATTATGCAATTTACAATTAAATTAGCTTATATAGTAGCTTATAAGGCCCAGTCATGCACATTTCATGTAAAGTATTAATTATTAATGAACAAACAAATATATAAAGCTCAAAATATAAATACCTCGTAACACAGAAAATTGAATGAAACTTGTTTCATTGAATTTTCTGTGGCTGAAACTCTTGAGAAAGTTATTATTTTTATCATAATGAAAACATTAATATTAATTTTAATTTTTATGCATTGTCTGCCATAATAGTAATATCACGAAATTTGAAAAATTGTCATATATTCATAATTCTATATTATATTGATAGATTAACTAAATATCCACATCCGCAGATGTTGAAAAACTATCTGGTCCATCACTAAATTATATATATATATATATATATATATATATATATATATATATATATATATATATATATATATATATATATATTATATATATATATATATACAGGGAGTCCCAAAAAAATGTATACACACTTTAAATAATTATAAAGGCAGTGTTTATTAAAATACATTTCATTTTCAAAATGTAATAGAATCTACAGACATTATTTAATTGTTTTGTCAACGCCTGTTTTCAAACTGACGTCCGTTCTGGTCCAGGCACTGCTGATAACGCGAAGCAATGGAATCGCAAACATCACGAAACATTTCGTTTGGTATTTGTGTGCATTCTCGTCAATGGCTGCTCTCAATTCAGCGACTGTTGCAGGTTTATAGCGTAGACTTTGTCTTTTAAGTATCCCCATAAAAAAAGTCTAGTGGTGTGAGGTCTGGTGAACGCGGAGGGTATTCTACGAAACCCCTTCGTCCAATCCACATCCACATCGTGCCAAGTACACTCGCAATACTCCACTCTTCGGTCCGGATCATCTTCATTAATAGCATGGACTAATCTTGGAATGTAACTTTTCCATTGATAGCGCTTCAAAATGCGTTGGACAGACGATTCTGAAATTCCTACCTCACGACTCGCTTGCCGCACAGATTTTCTTGGACTTTGGTGATACGTTTCCAGTACTCTTTCTTGCTTTGTGGGGCTTGTCGATGTCCGTGGTCTTCCGAAACGCTTCTTGTGGACATTCTGAACAGTTCCATCGGCTAATTCCATCTCTAATTCGAGTGATGGTAAGTCGCGTTGGTGGATCTGTTTGAAACTCCCTCCTAAACTGTCTTTGCACTTCAACTGCGTTTTCACACTTCCAGTAGCATTTTAGAATGAATTTCCTTTGTTCAAAGCTTAGTCTGACTGCCATTATTAATTCTAATGGGTTTAACTTGGAAAGAAAGAAACATCAATTGAGCTATCAGCTGTTAAAGTGTGTATACATTTTTTTGGGACGCCCTGTATATATATATATATATATATATATATGCGCCTCGGTGGTGGTGTGGTTAGCGTCGCTGACTACGAATCCATCGGCTCTGGGTTCGAGACCTGGTGACGGCAGCCGGCGCGCAGCAAAACCCAGCTGTTCATCCTTCCACACAAAGAAAGTGGTTGATAGATAAATGGGTACCCTGGGTGGCCTAGTGGTTAAGACGCTGGGCTGCTGGTGGGACGTGGTTCGGATTCCACGTTAAACTTATAAGCTAATTTAATTGTAAATTGCAAAATTTATTAGAGGTAATATCCGCATAACATCCGCAGTCAGAAGTGCGGATGTTAAAAATTATGCGGATGCGGATATCCGGTCCACCACTAATATATATATATATATCTTTTAATATTAATATAAGAGCGGAATGATTCTTTCATCAGAATGGTTTTCGGATTATTTGAGAAAGGTTCGTAATAATTTAGGAATATATCGAAGGGTAAAGGAAGGAATTAATTAATATATTGCAAAACACACTTATATTAATCGCGTATTTGCACTACAAACATTTACAGTATTCAGATTATTACGGTACAAATCGAATCATGTATTCGATTTCTTAATTGGAAATTAATATATATATTAGTGATGTATGTGACATCCGCATTCGCATCCGCATTTTGATATTCTTACTTTGGAATGCGGATGTTATATATATATATATATATATATATATATATATTAGAGAGAGAGAGAGAGAGAGAGAATGATGAATAAAACCACGAAGGAAAGGAAACACAGAATGGTGCTCAAGCGCTTTCGTCTAATGACATCCTCAGGAACACTGAGGATGTCATTAGACGAAAGCGCTTGAGCACCATTCTGTGTTTCCTTTCCTTCGTGGTTTTATTCATAAATATTTTTCACGTTACTTTCGTGAAATAATTTTCATATATATATATATATATATATATATATATATATATATATATATATATATATATAGAGAGAGAGAGAGAGAGTGAGAGAGATTTATTTAACCCTTTTGCTGCCGGAAGGGATTTCATTGGGTTCCGCAAGAGATGTCAATTATTATCGAACGAAGAAACATTTTTTTTTATTTTCAATTGAAATGAGCATGAGGGTCATATGGTATTAAAATTCCTTGAAAAGCAAAAAAATTTAATTTTCAACCAGAAAATGTGTGTTATGAAAAACGCAAAATTCATTGCTTTATATTATGGGTTATGATGTAAAATAAACATTTGCACTGCATATCATACTGTCATAGTGCACATAACTTACCTAAATTGCTGGAAAAAAGCAATAAAATATGACTGCCTTGGCAACGCGGGTGTGTATGTGCTGATGTGTGTTTACATTCATGTTTAGTTATCGTAGTTGCCACCAGATGGCTGCAGGAATGTTTGGTGTGCATATCAAGGCCGAGGGGGAGAGATGTCGAATATGTCAGTTGAGGAAATATTTTTTGGACGAACGTGGAGAAAAGTCGATTGTAGCAGGGAATAACTATAAAGGTTGGATCGACTGTAGTCGATCTCGGCAGCAAATGGATTAAGATTGTGGATTATTAACACGCAGGAATTGGTGTTGAAGGAAAGGACATTCTAATCTATTTGAATTTATCCGACGATTTAATGTAAATCACTTTAAGAATAATTCTAAAGGAAAGAAAAGAGAGGCTTTTATCCCGAATGAAGATGGAGAATTGCTTTCCATTTATCAGTTTACTCAAACAATTTCACACAATTTTCTTATCTCACACTTCATACATTCTCTCTCTCTCTCTCTCTCTCTCTCTCTCTCTACATATATATATATATATATATCGTAAAGAACGACGCTTTGTATAGGAGAATTATCCGCGCAAGATGAGAGCGAAAGAACGAAACAAATGAAAAAATGAGGTAACCACCCAGGAATCGAACCCGGGATCTTCCGATTGCCGGTCAGATATGATAACCATTACACCACGGGCCTCACCCAATCAAATGTCGTAATTCCTCTACATGCGCGCAGAAACCAATGGGGCATTGGTTTCTGCGCGCATATAGAGGAATTACGACATTTGATTGGGTGAGGCCCGTGGTGTAATGGTTATCATATCTGACCGGCAATCGGAAGATCCCGGGTTCGATTCCCGGGTGGTTACCTCATTTTTTCATTTGTTTCGTTCTTTCGCTCTCATCTTGCGCGGAGAATTCTCCTATACAAAAGCGTCGTTCTTTACGTTAATTATACTGCGTGTTTGCAGTTATAATGTATATAATGTTACGGCATGCGGGAGGTGCCCCTTTGGGGCATTGGTTTCTGCGCGCATGTAGAGGAATTACGACATTTGATTGGGTGAGGCCCGTGGTGTAATGGTTATCATATCTGACCGGCAATCGGAAGATCCCTGGTTCGATTCCCGGGTGGTTACCTCATTTTTTCATTTGTTTCGTTCTTTCGCTCTCATCTTGCGCGGAGAATTCTCCTATACAAAGCGTCGTTCTTTACGTTAATTATACTGCGTGTTTGCAGTTATAATGTGTGTATATATATATATATATATACACATATATATATATATATTATATATATGTATATGTGTGTGTGTGTATATATGTATATATATATATATATATATATATATATGTGTGTGTGTGTGTGTGTGTGTGTGTGTGTATATATATATATATATATATATATATATGTGTAAGTAGATAGAAGAATCAAGAGAGAGGTCTAAAATTAGAGAAATCGATAAGTATATTTAGCGTTTTATCTTCGTAACGAATCTAGCGACAATACTTTTCTTTAAAACCAAGGATAAGTGATAGTCCGGTTGCACGGGGTGGGAACCCTGCATTGTTTGTTATAAAGCAAATCTTGGCATATTTTGAAAGCTTATACCACCCCATTCAAGAATCCATCGGGTGTACACCTGTCCCCGCTTGGCTTTTTCAATATGGCCGCCATTTTCCAAGATGGCCGGCGAAACTGAAAAATCCCATATCCTGGTCAATACTTGATGGATTTTGATGATCTTGGTGTCATTTCTAGGGATTTTTAGGAGGATGAGTCGATCTGGAGGGGTTCCAGATACTTTGGGAGTCGTTTTGACCCACATTCGTCAATACTCAAGGTTATTGGAGGTCAAACGCCCCCCGAAATAAGGAATATCCCATATCCCGGGCAGTCGTGGAGATATTTTGGTGATCTTACTGTCGTTTTTATGGTTTTGGGCGACTGAGTAGTTCTATAGGCACATGATAACAGTAGGATATCATTTTGCAACTCCATGGGTCAAGTCAAGGTCATTTGAGTTAAAGTTTGGCCTTGAAATATAATAATGCCACAGTTGACATCACTGTATTTGCTTTATTTCAGTAACAATTTCTACAATCTAGCTAACTGCTGAGCACTTAACATTTTTTCTGCAGATAAAACCAGATCATAATGCTTAAATGACATAACCCACATTATATGGATATGGATATTCTATGAACCACAATTTATGCTGAAGTGCAGGGCACATGCATTCTATGGAAGGTTGCAAAGCTACAAGATATGACCTCGTAAGCAAAACAAAGCTCACACCTAGCTGGGGCCAAGCCGCTGCCACATGCACAGAACATTGTGCAAGGGATTCCGCGTCCCATGCTGCCGCAGCGACTCCCCCTGCATGCTGATTGTGATTCACACCCACATCTGATTAGCTTCAGAACTTCATCTGGCGCTAAGCACACTCCTTCACCAACTGTTTTTCGGATGAGAACTCTGTTTGTTTCGTCTCTCTCCCACCCATAATGCACAGGATCAAGTGGTGGTGGGTCACACTTTAGTGCATCGAGCCAGTTCGCCACAGTGTAGTGGGCTCTGAGCACATTTTGATGGAAAGCTTCAGTTGTTGGTGGTAGAGAACATAGTTTGGGTGCAGCAGTTCCCGACTTCCCTGTCTTCTGAGCCCATACTCGCTGACGACACTCAGTAAGAGATGAAGATTTCTTATCCCCATAGCATGCAACAATGAACGCTGTTTCCTCTTTCTCGATATGGTCAAAGCATGCATCAAGGCAAAGCATGCATGTCTATGTGAGTACGATAAGAACTGAATTCTTCCTTGTTCTTTTTGCACTCACTCGCGATTTGCTTGCCCAGCTTCTTCACACACACACACACACACACACACACACACACACACACACACACACACACATCAATATCAACAGATTCCTCACAATCTTTTGCAGTATTCAGGTATGAGGCAGCATAGTTTTTGAAAACTAACAACATAGCGATACCATCCCCATGTAAGTCTATAATTTCGTCTTTGAAGTAATCTTTAACTTTTACAATGAGCGACCTACTTGACAACAACTCACCACCTAACTCTTTGTAAAGCTTCTCTACTTCAATTGAATTCCATGATTCCATGGTTTCATTTTGTCCTACGACAATTCTACACACAAAGCAATGAAGGGGCGGTCTTCAGGTTCAACCCTTGACTTATTCTGGCAAGCTCTCTCAACCTCAACATGAAAGGTAGACATACAATCTTTATGGTATCGGGCTCCTTCAGCTGGTAAATCTCCTTTCATGCCCAACAACCTACTGAGTACAACTTGTCCCTGCTCATCATTTTTCAGTTTACACTTTTCTATCAACACATCTTTGTAATTTGCTTTTTTTATCACCAAGCTTATCGGTCATAAACCTAGATGCTGGAATACGGTATTGCACCGGAACTTTGATGTCATATTTCTCGGGTAATATACACTCACTGACTTTCAAACAAAAGAGACAGTGTTTTTTAGGGTCATATACTGGGCCTTCACTGAGAACAGCACTACGTAGTCTTTTTGGCTCCACTGTAGGGGTATCACATTCTTTCTTTTTCATGAATGCTGATAAATTCCGCTTGGACACATAAGTGGAAACACAGTTCCAGTGACAACAAAGGATTTTTTCTCCATCTTCCAAGAGAGGTTCTAGTCTCGTTCGAATATCTGGCTGCCCTCTGATGTCGCTGCTCTCTATGATTTTCTGAATCCTCCCACAATTTGAAAGACCTTTCTGACCTCCAGGACAGGTACGCAGGAAATCCTTGAAGAAACATTCGTCTGCAGCTTTTGTAGAACCTGAAAAATAAGAATTTTGTTTACCCATTCTTCAGAGTACAAATCGCATTGAAATAATTTATCCCAAGCAAATGAAAACTAAACAATGCTCACCTGGTATATTCTCCATATTCAGCAGTCAAAAAAAATTTGGAATCAGCACAACCAAGACGTCATCAAACCACCAGGTGGGTAGCACCATCGGCAATAATCTCAACAACCTGAAAAAAATAAGAGGAATAATTAGACATATTGGAATTCACCTTACCATGGGGAAAATAATCCCTGATTTCATTTTAAACACTATAGAACTACTCAGTCTCGCCCAAAACCATAAAAACGACAGTAAGATCACCAAAATATCTCCACGACTGCCCGGGATATGGGATATTCCTTATTTCGGGGGGGCGTTTGACCTCCAATGACCTTGAGTATTGACGAATGTGGGTCAAAACGACTCCCAAAGTATCTGGAACCCCTCCAGATCGACTCATCATCCTAAAACCCCCTAGAAATGACACCAAGATCATCAAAATCCATCAAGTATTGACCAGGATATGGGATTTTTCAGTTTCGCCGGCCATCTTGGAAAATGGCGGCCATATTGAAAAAGCCAAGCGGGGGTCAGGTGTACACCCGATAGATTCTTGAATGGGGTGGTATAAGCTTGCAAAATATGTAAAAATTTGCTTTATAACAAACAATGCAGGGTTCCAGTAAAATCAGGGTCTGTGCTACCGGACTATGAAGAAAGTTTCAGACCTTTCCAAAGGTGCATTTCTCCCAAGAGTAAAATGATAGTATGTTAGAAATGAGGCTTAAACTTTCTTAATTAAGTTACCCTTATAGCTGGAGAAATTATACACACACACACACACACACACTGCATATATATATATATATATATATATATATGGGAATGAACTCAGAATGGTCCCCTGAGTTTTTTATGATACACACAGACCGTGCATGGAACAAGGAACTCTTCTGGGATAATTAAATCCACTATAGTCCGAATAAGTAATGGTAAATGACAAATACCATAGTTTTTCTTTTTCATGATGTTAGCCCGACGTGGGCGACGGGTCACTCGCAAAGAGGTCCCATAAATATAGCTTCCCTCACCAGCTATCTGCAAAGCAGACAGGATCCAGCTTTGGGACATTGATCTAGGGTTTAAAGCAGCCTAGCCCTGCTACATTTAGAACCTCAATATAAGCAAGACTCGCTGCCTTCACGTCAGATTGAATACATCTTGAAACGGACATGTTATGTGCCTTGAAAAATGGACGCTCAATTCTGCCAGTTGAGGTTTAAGTTTTGGTTTTTGGCTAAAAATATAATAGTTACCCCTTTTTCTTTGATGTATTCAATCTGACGTGAAGGCAGCGAATCTTTTGCTTATATTGAGGTTCTAAATGTAGCAGGGCTAGGCTGCTTTAAACCCTAGATCCATGTCCCAAAGCTGGATCCTGTCTGCTTTGCAGATAGCTGGTGAGAAAAGCTATATTTATGGGACCTCTTTCCGAGTGACCCGTCGCCCACGTCGGGCTAACATCATGAAAAGAAAAAACTATGTATGGTATTTGTCATTTACCATTACTTATTCGGACTATAGTGGATTTAATTATCCCAGAAGAGTTCCTTGTTCCATGCACGGTCTGTGTGCATCATATATATATATATATATATATATATATAACCGGTAATTGAGTTTGTTTAGCACTCCCGAATGAGAGAGCAATATAATTATTTCCATGCAGTTAAAAAGATCTGTGCTCCATATGACCTAATTGCTCTCATAAACTTTGGGCTCATTACTTTTAAAATTCATTGTACCCTTGCAGGTAATTTATACCTGGAAATTAATTAATTAATACTATTTTAGTTTTAATTAAAGCTAATTTCTTATTTAGCATCCTCGTAATATAAGGAAAGTAGTTGAACTAAGAGAAAATGGTCTTTTAAGTCCGATTGTCTTTTGTTTTGATGGTCGTATATAATTGTAATTAGGAAATGGAAGTAGAATAACGTGTTATTTATTGTATATGGCACTCTATGGCACTGTCGGGAGGAGTTAAATATCTGAAGGTCTCATTACATTCTTTTAGCACGATATTTGAAGCTGTAATATTTTTTTTCAATCAGCCATTCCTTTTGCAGTAAAGAAAATGCTATTCTCTTCGCCAGTTGCACTTGGTAGTTTGATCTAGTTTTTACGTTCCGCAGCATTCAGTATTTCCATATTTATTATTTTTTATTACTTTTTGAAGATATGATATACGTTAACCTTTTCTAACATTCTTTTAACTTTTTAGTAGTGCCAGAATATGAAAGTTTTCTGGTTTCATAGTTGGAAAATGGTGATGGTAATTTATTTTCAAAAGACTTTATTGTATACTTTTGTTTCATCTGTCATGAAAGTTACCCTTGAGAAAGAATGTATGAAGCAAGAAGCATGCATTACGGCAGTTGTTCTTAACCCCTGGATCCTGACCGAAACTTGGGTCGCCAAGCCATTTTGATTGAGTTATTAAATTGTCATTTATCATTTATTTGTGTTATCCCTAATCATTTTACCATTAATTATTTATTTTATTATCTATTACGAGTGCACTGTTTGAATGCATGGATCGCCGAGCTAGCCCCGCGACCATAATTTGGGTCGCAGCCTAAACAGGTTAAGAACCACTGCATTACAGGTAATTTAGTGTGCATAACGGTAAATACAAAACTTATGTGCAATTGCGGAAGAAAAATTACTGAAGAAAATGCGTCTGGGAAATACCAGAAATTTTAAAAAATCCATAAAAATTAATAAATATTTGAGAAATGGTCTTATGCTACGTCTATACAGTATATACTGTACATTTTATGGTTGAATATCGAATATACTGAACTGCCAAGGCATACCAGACACACCCTTTTCAAAAACAACAACAAAAAAAAGTCACACCCTTTCTCACTCCCACTGATGCATGATGAAGGAGGGAATATTATCTGTATTGTTTCAGCATAATTAAAATGTAAATACATTTTAATCTTCAGAACAGACCGCCTTAGGCAATTTCCACACGCAACCATCATCCCCCATCTTGTGTATTAAACTTTAGTGTTAATACTACCACATATCATTATAGCATTTGATTAATGGGTAATATTATAAAGTCAGCTTATCGTAATAAACGTATAACGTCGTTCATTATTTTATTTATGATTTGTTATATTAGCAACTTCGCTTATCTTCGAATTTCACGTTTGAGGTTAATTTATAATATCAATATTATACCCAGTAAAGGAGGACTTTAATTTAAGTACACAATAAATTATGTATGGCGTGGTGTGCGGTGGGTATGTCCACAGGGGAAGCGGTAGCTGCAAATATATATATATATATATATATATCTATCAGTGGCGACTCCAGCTCTTCAAGACTACTCGGGCTCTTTTTAAATTTTCAAGCCTACATATGAACCGACATTTAAATGCATGACAATAACTTAAGATTATCAATAAAATAAATAAATACATACCTCGGTAAAAAAAATTATTTGAATTTTATTTACTTGAACATAAAGTCCAAACGTCTTGGTTTTAAAGCAAATTCTTTTAATATTCGGTCATGTAATTCCTTTTTGCCCATGGGTGGGCTATACTTCTCAGAATACTTATAATATTAAAAATAAATCAGATTATTTAAGAAAAGCGAACAACTTCACATTGCGGCAAAAATCAAACTGCACCGCCTCCCAAGGCAGTTGAAGGCACGCTTATCGAAATGTAAAAAGTTACCATGTATCGCCAGAATTAAAAATTGTGCCTCTACAAGGCCGAAGGATATAAGCCCGAGTTGAAATGTTTTTTTCTTCAGAAAAAAAATTAATAGGAGGAAAAACGTATTTTATTTAATGAGAATTAGAAGGAGGACTATTATGTAACCGTATGCAAGCAAATAATTATTCATTAAAAGAACTTTAAATATACGATATTACTTATACTTTCTCGGGCGTAAATGTCTTGCGCCCGAGTAAAGGATCTTGAAAGATTACACGAAAACTTAATGTGTCAATATAGTTTTTTTATAGGTAGTAAGGGTATTTAAATGCGCTCAAAATTTGCTTGCGTGACGAAGGCTGGACAGAAAAATAGTAACATACTACCAGCCAAAAACCCTTTTTACAATTTGTATTTAAAACTTTTTTTTAAAACTTAAACCCCTTGCCTCTCGGGCTATTATACAAGTATCATAACTTTATATTATTTTTCGATTACTGTACTAATATACTGACTGTTTGTAATTTGACTTTTAACTGGGTAGGCGGCGCATGCCCAGCTTACCCCGTCTGCACGCCACTGTAATGCTACATGCTTGGAATATATGAGAAGGACCATTTCTGAATTTGCTAAGTGATATAGTTGGAAAGATGGGAATGAATGCTTATAAAATGATTATAATGAGTGATCTGATTGGCAAAGTAGGGGCTGGCTCTGGACCTAGAGTGATTGGGAAACAGTGTGCGTGGAATAGTGATATAATAAAAGGATTATGCATGAAACGAGGTTGTGTGTGTTTCGAATTAGGGCTGGGCATTCGGGATCCCGAGATATTATTTCACCCCATACTCAAGCGAAAACGGTTTTCAAAGTTTAAAAAACAGGTAAACGAAAACTTCAATTGTGTAAAGCCTTTGCATGAAATAAATATACCTCATAATAAAACCAGGGTTGGTACCCAAAAACCCACCAAAAACCCAGCACAATATTCTGCTGTCTTTTTTGTACTTCCAGCATCTACTGCTGAAATCAGATATGGCTTTTTTCCATTATGAATACTGTGCGCAATAATAGGATCATTACCTACTGAACTTCAGCCATCTTGTATAAGGGTAATGGTACAATCATCAAGATTAAGGTCATTCTTCATTTCATGGATTACTTCATCATTAACTTTTATTAACAGATCAGATGCCCACCTTTTCCTGTTTGGTGATTCATATCCTGATCTTAGACCTTTGATTAATTTTATAAATTCTTTATTTTCTAAAACGTTGAAGGGTATGTTAGCTGAAAAAAAGAACCTTGCAACTTGTAAATCTAATTCTTCCTTTTGGTCCACAGTCGTTCTTACCACAAATGGTGTAATTGATCTTTACCTTTTATGCTTTATTGGTGTCGAATGACAGAATGTGGATGATGAAAAACCTGCACTGGTGTCACTCATTTCAGGCACATTTTCACTTATAATCTTTGCATCATCTTTGCCAGAAGCCAAAGTTGGAGGAAGTGAATCAGTTTCAACTGATGCTCCAAATTCGAGTCTCGGCATACCTCTTGCCTCATTTTCAAAACATTCCACTTTTCTTTTACTACATTTCTCTAGATGATGTTTCACTCTCAATTTTTCGAGTGATACTTTCTTTGCAATAATTGCATAATACTCTAGTAGGCTGATCACTTAATAAAGTCACCTCCTCCCATTCGCTAGCTTTAGATCTTCCACCTCTATAACTCTTTGGGTTTGGCATCTTAAAAATTTAAATTTGAGTTAGGTCTAAATAAAGCTGAAATCTGCTGTTAAGAAATAAAGGAAAGATCTAATGGAGAAAATTCTAATGTCATTATTATCTCTCATATCTGAACTTTTTGTAAAATAAAGGTGTCTTTTTAATATATATTGTAGATTAGATAAATAAATTAATAAAATAATAGATATATTAGGCACTACATAATTACCGAACCTTTCTAAAAAAAATTTCAACGCATCAAAAAGACAAAAACCCAGTTGGGTTGTTTTTTTTTGTGAAAAGCCGGGGTTTTTGCCAACCCTGAATAAAGCTGTTTAAAAGTCTCCCCTGAAAATAGAATACGGAGAAATCCCGGGATCGAAATCCCGGGAAATGAGCTGTCTATTTTATCATACTTCCTCCGGGATCCAGGATGCCCGTCCAGTCCTATTACGAATACATGCTTCCAGCAGAAGGACAAAACACACACACACACACACACACACACACATATATATATATTATATATATATATATATATATGACTGGGAAACACGCTTGAATTAAAAAAAACCTTTTAGTTATTTATAGTATTTATAGCAATATAGTCTTTCTACAACTGCAGTCTTACCTGTATTGACTGGCAAACTCGCTGACATAACTTCATTAGCAAACTTCACATTGTCATTGTGGCAACAATACTATCTTTTAGTGCTGGAAGAACCCTGGGTTTCGTCGTGTACACAGAATCTTTGATTGCACTCCATAACCCACACACCCACACACCCACACTAAACCCCAGGTCATTGAGCTCTTGTGTAATGCACGACATGGGAATTCTCAACAGCACAATAAACGCAGTTACACAGGTTGGCATGCCCATTCAACTTGAACGTTGGTACATTGGTCCAAACAATTATTTCAAGCAACCGACCAAATTCAAGAAGAATTCGACAAATTCACAACGTCAATCGAGGAAGGCGTGCGACAAGTGAAGGCGAAGCGGTTTCAGTTCGAGAGCCCTGACTATACGTCAAAGAGTGGTTCTAGGCTAGACCCGGCTCCAGGAAACCACCTCTTGATGACTTTTTAAGACCTGTTTGAAAAGCGGCAAGAATACATTCCACTGTTCTCATCAATTCTAGCAGATCTAAGTCATTCCATCGGAGGCATATGGACACTTCCGGTTTCGTCGAACTTCTGTACATGGTTCAAAATGTTCTTGCTTGGAAGAATTAATTACACGCAAAATTAATATAGCAAATGATAAATAAGGTATGACTATCACAGGTGTAGTACGATAAGTGAGCATTATAATACGAGTCATTAATGGAAAAATGGGAATAATCAAGGGTATCATTAAAATTTAAGTTTAGTAAGTTAAACTAGTGGGAGGAGTAAAAATACCAGAACTGTAAGGCGTTATCTGTTATCGTTCTTTATTAATTAAATGAAATTGTGCCAGGATATACTTATCTTTTCTGAAAGCTAAAGTATATTTGCATTTTATTATGCAGTAAACACTTTTATGAAACCCGGAAATTTATACGCCAGCATTTGTACGCCAGAACATTTATACGACTGGAAATTTATACGCCAAGCATTTGTACGACGATAATTTATATGTTATACGCAAGAAATTCATGATCAGTTAATAAAATTGAATTTGAAACTAGGTAAGTTAAAATACATATTATCACAAATTATGAAATTACATATTACAACAATTAAATGCATAATTGAAACGATTTCAGCTTATCAATTTAAGAGAAAATGTAACTAGCGATATACAGAACGAATGTCATTAAAAAAATCGGAGAACAAATCTTGCGAGTTTTTTCTCATTAATCTCCAGACCTAACCTAACATAACCTAACGAATGTGATTTAAAAAATCGGAGAACAAATCTTGCGAGTTTTTCTCCTTAATCTCCAGACCTAACCTAACCTAACTTAACCACCTGTACGTATTCAATAACCATTTACCTACCTGTTAATCCTTTAATGCGCTGTGATACATGATAAAATTTAAAATTCTTCAAATTGAAATTATTTTCAAAATATTTAAATAATGTTAACTTTTATTTATTTATTTATTTTTTTGCACCTGTGCTTATGTTTATATAAAAAAATGAAGTCACGGTTATTATCATGGGTAGATCGCATACTTAAGTCAAAAAAGTTCGGTAGAGCGCATACTTAAATTACCGTCGTATAAATTTCCAGTCGTATAAATGTTCTGGCGTACAAATGCTGGCTTATAAATTTCCGTCGTAGAAATGTTGACGTACAAATTTTTGCACACGCACTTTTATTGTACAGGGTGGGCCGTAAGTTTCCATACATAGGAAAAATTAAACGTTTGTTTTTATGTTTCAGATACCCTAAGAATATGCGTTTGACGTAAGATCTTGTTTACTGATGAAGCAAATTTTTACGTCAATGGAGAGGTTAATCGGCAAAACATACGTTATTGGAGTAATGCTAACCCTAACTGGCTGAGTCCGACGAAGATGCAAGGTGCCGGTAAAGTGATGGTGTGGGCCGGGATATGGGGTGACAGAATTATTGGACCAATTTTTGTCAGTGGAAATCTTAATGCCGAAAGGTATCTTAACATGTTGCAAGAAGAGATTTTCCCATCCCTGCTAAACGAGGAAGGTAACTTCCCAGTTTACTTCCAGCAAGATGGAGCTCCACCTCATTATGGTCTTCACGTGCGTCGGTATTTGGATCAGCAGTTTCCGGATGCTTGGATTGGTCGGCGTGGTCCTGTGGAGTGGCCTCCCAGATCCGCAGATCTCACCCCCCTTGATTTCTATCTTTGGGGGCACTTGAAGGCCATGGTGTATCAGGAAAAGATACGAGACATAAATCATCTAAAGGAACGTATCACCAACGCCATTACAAGCATAACGTCAACTGTGCTAATGCGTGTTCATCAACAGTGGGGAACACGTATTGAAATGTGTTTTCAAAACAATGGCAACCATGTAGAGCATATTATATAAATAAAAATGGTTGTCCATAAAAAAATGTTTATTTTTCCTATGTATGGAAACTTACGGCCCACCCTGTATATTGCTCCTCCTTTTCACCATCCAGCGGAAATATGAAAGGGAGGAGTTAGTAAAAAGTGGGTGGTGAATGTTTTTCACTCTTGTGTGTAAAGAGGGGGGGTTGTCTAAGAAGGTTAACGCATTCGGTACATAATCTTAAAATATGCGAAGGCATAGCGTAAGGCTATTTCTTAATCATTTACCAATTTTCTTCTTTTCTGTTTTTTTAAGTTTTCCAACTGATTTTTACGTCAGCGAAGTTTTTTCTGCTAATGAATGTTTAAAAAGCAACGACAACATGAGCACGGTGGCATAATTTAATCAGTTCTGTCGTTTCACACGCGTTAGTTTTTTAATTATATTCTTTCAAAATCCAATTTTAATTTTAAATTACATAGAAAAAATAAGTAATGTAGTATTAATAGGTTCAGGTTATTCAGAGTCATTTATTAGGAGCAAACTAAATTCTGGCAAAATATTATTAATATTAATAAACCTAATGTGAAAAACACCATAGTTACAAAAAATAAACCCATTGCCATCTAAAATGTATGGATATGTGTGTATATATATATGTATATACTTTATGTACGTATAGGGTTGCCAGATTTTTCAAATGCCCATGCGGGCCAAAAAATTTCTGGTCTTATTTTAAGACCAAATTTTTTTTCGCATTGAAACTAGATTTCTTGAACGGTTACAACAAACAAAATTAGAAAAATTTTATTACAATAATATTTAAGAATTAAACATCGTGAATAAATTGAAATTATTATACATAATATTGAAATTCTAAATCAATTCATCCCTAAAAAATTTGCTTAAAAAATATTTTTTGCGGGACATTTTGAACGCGGGATTTTGACGCAGGATTTTTGGATCAAATGCGGGACTGTCCCGTAAAATACGGGACGTCTGGCACCCCTATGTACGTATATACACATATGTATATATTTAGGTATAAATTGGAAACGTACTGAGAAAAACAGAAAATTTAAGGTATTTCCATTTGCACTAGGTATGATAATTCCATCCAATTGATAAATCTTTAATTTCGCAAAGTCATGCGGTACAACAACTGCACAGTATGGTATAAAATTACTAAAACATTCAGCTCTCAAAATTTATTGAGGCGCATTCAGCAGGCAGACGTAAGACGACTAAATGATCTGCCGTATAATAGCGAAACGGATGGTCATTGGTCATTGTCTTGCAAGTATTCATATTGTCAGTAGTGTTGTTAAATGTTCATTACGCTTTATTATCAAATGATTTAACGATAAAAGCTGGTAATCATACAGACAACTCACGAATGGTCACACAGCCGCTTCTTCGCACATACCCCATCTATATATAACCTTCGAATCATCGTACACCACCTCCGCATCATTGCACTCGCATTTTCCCGCCTTTTGGAGATTTTGGATGCTCATCGCACGTCTGGAGTACGATAATTGCTTGGCCTCCCGTGTAATGTCTGACTCGCCATCTTCCGCCTTTCTCTGAGCTCCAGATGTTAGTTCCTTGTCAGCTGTTGAACGTGTAGTGCGTGACTGTTCGCTGTGCATCATAAAACAATGCTTTTCTTCCTTTTCCAATCATTAATTCTGGCCTCAATACTAGTCAACTGTATTGAAAGGTGTAAAATTGAATTATGCCACCTCTGTCAAAAAGGAAGAAGTCATGAACAAGATCCAAAAAGGTGCCTCCATCGAAATTTGCAAGCGAAGTACGGCGTGGCCAGGCGTACTCTTTACGACTGGAAGCAAGGTGCTGAAAGATTGATCAGGAATTTTTCACCCTTGAGAAACCTAAAGATTGTAAGTGTGCATCATGATTGTCTTGAAGAAGTTGAGGCTGGCTTAACTCAATGGATGCAAGCGCAACGGCATCATGGGTCCCAGAAAGCAAAGGAAATTTATGACTGCTTGCCATCAGGCTCTGACAATCCTAAACCTCCTTTTGTTGCTTCTGATGGTTGGATAAATCGTTTCATGCGTCGCCATGGGCATCATATGGTTCGATGTAGTACAAAGCTGGAAGTGGTGATCAGGTGGCCGCAGACAATTTCAAATTCAAGATTAAGGAAATGGGGGGAAAAGGCGACTGGCTTCAAGAGCTTGAAAGATCGCATTACAATCTTGTTTTGTGCGAATGCTGCAGGCTTCGGTTACGACCGGCATGTGTTTATCGTGTCGGGAAGCCAAGACCACTCAAGAATTTGACCATCCATTGTCTCCCTGTTTGGTGGCACCATACCAAGAAGGCTTGGATGATTGCAATGCTTTTTGATGAGTGGTTCAAATGCAAATTAATTCCTGCTGTCAAATTATATTTCTCAAATCAAATTTCTCAGAAATGTGTGCTGCTCCTTGATGATGCGCCCAGTCATGCAAGCAGTCTTGAATCGTGTGATCCTGATTTTAAAGCGATCATTCTGCCACCTAACACCACTGATTATCCAAGCAATGGATCAAGGCATCATCACTGCTTTTAAGCGAATTTATACAACAAAAATGCTGAGCAGGATGATCACTTTCATTGAGAATTTGCCAGAACCCCTTTTACTTGGCCTCCACTTGTGATGAAATAGATGATCATGCTGAAATTGAAAATCCTAGTTGTGATTCTGAAATGTAATCTGCTGCTAGAGCCATCTCTAGACGGAATCAGAACCTGAAATCTTTCTGGAAATCCCATACCATTCTGAATTGTCTGGCATTGATGCAGCATGGAATGAGGTTAAAGAATCCATCCTCATTGACGTTTGGGGAAAACTTTCATGTTCTTTTCTGCCAGACGACTTTCAAGGATTTGACAACCTGGCAGTGAGAGAGAGGTTACAATGATTCATCTTGTCGAGATGTCTAGAAACACCCGAGGCTGCGAGAAGGCTAAATCCGATGACATTCAGGAGCAGTGGCAGAGTATAGGGAGGACTTCAATGCTGAGGAGCTCGCTATGCTCGTATTAAATGATCTTCATCCAGAGGAGACTGAGGAAGAGTTTGTCCAAGATTGATCCTGTTGGCATTGATAAAGACAGTGCCAAAAAGATCTTGACTGCCTGGTGGAAATAATCAGCATGGTCGACAGTGAAGTTCATGAAACAAAGCGTCATACTGAAACTGTGAAAACGTTGCATAAATTTCATGCGCAATATTCCAGGGCTTACTACCAAAATCGTGATCCAAAGATCACTGGTTATTTCAAGGAGGAGTAATCTTTGGCATCACGTGCCTTTGTACAGTTTCAGTAGGCTTAGTTTAATCTTAAAGTTCGCAAGAAATTAAATTAATTTTATAAGTTTTAGTGTTAAATTTAAATGTTAAGCAATCTCCGTTCTTGATCATATGGCACTTAATGATTAAATTCAGCCGGAAGGCACCATGTGTTTACTGTAGAATAACGTAACTTTATAAAGGCAATATCCTTTCAGTCGTAAAGATGAACCAAACCATGTTTTCCTAAGCTTGCATTACATACAATTTCGTCCACAATTATGTGCACATTAATTAATGTACATGTCAAGTGTTAAGTAAGTATACTGTATACAGTATTTTATATTATAATGGACCTCCGCATCATCGCACTTTTCGCTTCGTCATATACCTCGACCGCCCCATTATTGCGACGATTCGCGAATTGTCTGTATAACATATTTATTCCATCTGTTTCGTAAGCATTCATATCAATCAAGAAGTTGTAATGATAAACGTTCAATACATTTCCTTGTAAGTAAATATATCGTAAAGTATCTTTTAACGTTCAACTTATTTCACCGGTTATTGCGGTCACGTAACGTAATAATCGTTTTAATGTATTTTTAACATCTCAATTATGTATTGTATAAAAGCATAGCTTTAAATGAAATGAAGCGTATGCAGTTATAAACCGGATTGTTCGGGCTATAACCACCGTACATTCATATTTCATATATAGGCCTATAGTCGATGTTTGCCGTCTTAGACGCCATCTTGATTCATAAACCTCTCTCTTCCGTCCTCTCTTCCTATTATTTTTCTAGCTGTTGTAATTTTAATGTTATAGTGTCTTACGTTGTAGTTTCTGGCTCATCTACATCGGGGAAAGAGATACAGCGCGCTGTACTAGGATAGACTTAGAATTAGGTATTATTATCTTTGTATTCATTAGATACACGAACACTTTTTGATCCGAGTAAGGTAAGCTGAGCAACGTCTCAGCCTATTCTTACAAAATTTTATCAACAGTACCTGCATAGGTAAAACTTTATGATCAGGATAGTATTCAGAGACGGAGTCCATACGGCCCTAATTACTAACCTAACCTAACCTAATACCGTATATTACAAAGCTGTTATGAACTCTCTGAACACTGTCTGGGTAGTAAAGTTTTGACCCGGTATAAAAAATTTGGTCAAATAACATCCTAATAAATAAATTTAAGGCCTTCTACCAATTAGTTGAATTAAGATAATTGATTTTATTTCGGTCAGATGGGTGGAAAAGAGCTAGACACCTAAGACCTAAGGTTAGTTAATTCAAAGTGGAACTTCAATCGTTCACGTAAAAAAAAATCCAAAACCTAACATCATGCAACAATTTATTCTCAAATCAAGAATTAGTAACGATAAATATCCTCAAAATAGGGCCTATACACTGAAAGATATTAGTCTGATCTTTAACTACCCAAAATAAATACTCCATAATTTGGTAGAAATACTAAAACAAAGAAAATAAAGATATAGTTCGGAATTAAGAGAATTTGATGTAAATTCAGTAAAAATACGTTAGTGAAAAGCGCGTGAAAAAAGAAACCATAAAATTTGTTTGAATCGACTTTTTGGCTCATGATTGCGCAGTAAAATGGAGAAATAAATTTTTCTTCAAGGTTTGCATCAGAATTTAAAGAAAATTATCTGAAATCCTGCAAAAATAATTAGTAAATAATTTTTCCGTCCTTTATTTGGAGTTTCTTCAGGTTATGAGTTAAGTAAAAGAGCCTCGTAAGGAATTGGCTAAACAGGTGAAGATAATTACATAACCGCTCATATTTGTTATTTTCTTAATGTAATGACACGAAGAAAATAAAAAGATTTACCAAACGTTTCGATCTAATCGCTACATATATTTATCTTCCTGTATAATTATTCATTTATGAGAAGAAATAATCATCTTTACTTTCCCATTTATTTTAAGCACAGCGCTACACACCTACTGAGCCTCCCTTTCGCTCTTTATACCTCTCCCTTTATCGTATATTTTTTTTAATAGTGTATAATAAATCGTATTAATAGTGTATAATAATGAATGGAAATTTAATAATGTTTTGTATAAAATTGATACGTAAAATGTTATTTGGCAACACTCCTGAGGTTGAAGGCACGAAAAATACCCCAAAAGGCAGTCTCGGGCGTGGTTTGTCTTAGTTAGGTTGTTTTCGCTACTAATATGTGATTGTGGTGATTTTAAAATTTCTGAAATGTATCTCTCTCTCTACGATCAAATGTTAACGATGGATCCGCACTCGCTTTCCCTCGTCTTGTTAATTGTTTCGGCATTAATAAAAACCAGTAAATAGTGATAGAGTCGTCATTTTTCCCTCCTCCCTTTGTTTCGTTAAGACTAAAAATGACGCTACTGGGCGTTATGATATATGGAGAAATAAGTGTAAATAAATAGAAAGTGAAGAGAAAAGAAGAGTAAATAAGTAATTTTTTCACTATATCCCTTTCTCTTCCCTCGACCTTCTTGACCCTTTTATTCCTGTCTCTCCCTTATAACAAACCCTATCCTTCAGCACCATTCTCCCTCTCCCTTTTTTTGGCTCAATAAAGAAGTGGCTAATGCTCTTCTAAGCTTCAAAATACGAGAGGCGTAAATTCAGATTCATAGCAAATGCGCGCGCTTCCTTATGTCTTAGCCCGTAACAAATTTCCGTAGAGGTGTTTATATTACTGGAACATTAGACGTAATTTTATGATAGAGCAACATGCGTTATGTTTACACTCATGCACGATATTCAAATTATATGCATGCATAAGAGATAAGGTAAAAAAATTATACCTAAATATAACTTGTAATATATCATACATATGCTGTGTGTATATATGGATGGTGGTGCCTTATTTCTGATGGTGATCCCTATGTGTAAGAGGGTTTTCGGTCCCGAGTTCAAGCGTCGTGCCCACCCCATGGAGAATGGGGTAGTGGGTTCTTATATAATGCATGTAGCCTCTACACACACACACACACACACGAATGCATATGTATTCATAATACACTTTGATGAGAGAGAGAGAAGACAAAATGACTACAAGGTTGTTTATTCATAGAACTTGCGAATATGTAGCAATTAAGTCCTTTAACGTCCACTGTGTTTAACAGATTTCTTCGATGAAGCGTGAGAAAGGATAATCTTCAGTTTAAATAAACTAAGAAAAAATTCTTATATACTATATATATAAATACAGGGTGTCGCGTAAGTTCGGCCTTTTCCTCACGACTGTAACTCGCCTCCATATTAGCCATTGCGTGTTATTTTACCTGCAAACAAACAAAAAAAAAGGTTCCAAAACAAGACATAAATTTGAACATTTGTTTTGGTTCTAATGTATTGCTTTTGTAAATTAATTTAAATAAATTTTCCTATGAGACCGGACTTATGGAACACCCTATATATATATATAATATATATATATATATATATATATAATTAAGAACTGTTCGTATCATGTTCTTATCTTTGAGTTATTACAACACTAAAATTACACACTCATGCAGTAATGCGCCATAAATTGTAAATTAATGTCACATTCAGAATACAAAATTAGATTGCCTGAAAAGGTTCGACAGTGAAATGAACATAAAAAAATATAAATAATGATCATTAAGTTCTCCTATCATTTAAATAAAAGATACTTTACCGTTATCTGCTCCCCCTTGACGATTGGTTAGGTTAAGTCGTGATATTTTCGTTGAAACTGACGAAAATATCACGACTTAACCTAACCAATCGTCAAGGGCGTACAGTTGACCTAACCGGGCATTAACGAAAATATCACGACTTAACCTAACCAATCGTCAAGGGAACAGATAAGAGAAAAGTACCAAATATAATCTTCATTCTCCGAAATCCACTGAAAGTTTTTTTTTTTTTTTGAAAGGTCCATCACGCAGGAAAAGTAACATACGAGTCTCTGTGGCTAAATTTGTAGAATAAAGCTTCTTCGTGCAATAACTCTAAACTTGATTTTAAATTTAGGCAAGATTGAATGAAAGTATGGGAATAAACGAGGTATAAATTGGATAGAAGAGTGGTTGCGAGGTAGGAAACAGAGGGTGGTCGTTGATGGAGCGGAGTCGTGTTGGGCTAATGTAGCGAGTGGCGTTCCTCAGCGTTCTGTATTGTGCCCCTTACTTTTTCTTATATACCGGGTGTCCGAGAATTATCTGTACAATTTTTGGCTGTTATTAAAAGTCAACCATGAAGTGTAGAAATTTCAGTGTTGTCCCATTTTACAGAGAATCTCATTAAGTTTTTTCTGATACTACGTTTTGATAAGTTTTTTAGAAACGTACGCGGGTGACAGACATTGATGATTTAAAAGCAAGAATCACAGCTGCTATTGAGCGAATTGATGTGGATATGCTGCAGCGTACATGGCAACATTTGGAGTATCGATTGGATGTTTTGCGAATCACTAATGGTGCACATATCGAATGTTTGTAACAACGTTACTTTAATAAAAGAAACTTTTGAAAATACAGATTCTAAATAATCTTGTTTAAGAATTTTACGTGTGTTATCAAGAATTTTATTAAAAGATGAAATTGTACAGATAATGTTCGGACACTGGAATTTCTAAAACACTTGTCAAAACTTGGTATCAGAAAAAACTTAATGAGATTCTCTGTAAAATGGGACAAAACTGGAATTTCTACACTTCATGGTTGACTTTTAATAACAGCCAAATATTGTACAGATAATTCTCGGACACCCTGCATATTAACGATTTAGATGTCGGCCTAGTCAGTACAGTTTCAAAGTTTGCGGATGACACGAAGCTGGGTGGTAGGGTGATTAATGACGAAGATAGAGGTAAAATCCAGGAAGATCTGAATAAAATCGTTGATTGGTCAGTCACGTGGCAAATGAGATTTAACGTCGATAAGTGCTAAATTTTGCATATGGGTTCGCGTAACGGTAATTTTGCGTATAGTATGTCAGGGAAAGATTTAACAAGCGTAGAGCAGGAAAAAGATTTGGGAGTTATAGTCACTGGTGATTTAAAAGTGGCGAAACAAAGTACAGCAGCGGTCAATAAGGCGAACAAAGTGTTAGGTTTTATAGCTCGAAATTTTGCGTACAAATCGCGCGATATTATAGTTCCTCTTTATAAATCATTAGTTAGACCCCATTTGGAGTACGCGATCCAATTTTGGAATCCGCATATGCGAAAAGATATAGACAAACTCGAAAGAGTTCAAAGACGAGCAACTAAGATGATTCCGTCGCTTAGGTCAAAGTCGTACGAGGATAGGCTTAAGGAGTTAAAATTGACTACACTCGAGACTCGGAGGCTAAGGGGTGATCTAATCCAGGTTTTCAAAATTGTGAATGGGTTCGATAACGTAGATAGAGATAGCTTTTTCGAAATATCTCAATATAATAGGACTAGAAATAATGGGTGTAAGTTGACAAGTAGAAGGTTCGAGACAACAGTTGCCAAAAACTTTTTTACGCATAGAATAGTAAATAGCTGGAATAGTTTGCCCGTAGAAGTAATTAGTAGATTGGGAATAGTTTAAGGTAGTAAAATTAAGGCTTTGTGGTGATAGATCCCACAGCTCAACACAAGTGTTGTGGAATATAGGGAGGCAGCATCTTGGGTTAGGGGATACTCTCTCTCCTTACACACCCCATTTAAAGAGATTCCTCTGCCGAGCTGTGCCCCCCATAGTACTATGAGGTATTGAAAAACTCATGATCTTCACTTGCCCCACAAACACCTTTAAATGGGAGAC
>JAJOZX010002316.1:522500-620000 GCA_023014485.1 Bathynomus jamesi | reverse complement strand
ACATGTGATGGCCTCGATGTTGCCAGTTTTTATTTTTTTCCTGAAACTATTACCTTCTCATAGTTTGTTTCAACAATGCATATATTATCATCTCCACGAGCGTAGACCTTGCAAGAAAAGTTTCTAACAAAGGATAAGTAAAGTTCTTTCATGGTCACAATATATACTTTTATAGATGTCAAACAAAAATATTAAAAAATTCTATATTAACACAAATATATATTCGATACACATTTACGTCATGGCTTTAACATCAGTATTTCGTATAGCTTACTCCGGCATCAATAATTTCTTGCAATCGTTGCGGCATAGAAGAGGCCAGATTGTAGGGAATGTTTGGTGTTCGACGTAAGCTCTCCCAACTATTCCTCGTGCGAGCTAAAAGTGCTTCAAATGTTCTTTCATTGCGTTGCTCTCATTCGTTAATCATTACACCGGTCTGCATGAAAATCGATTTCTTTATTTTGAGTTGTGATTCTGAAGCAGTTCGCTGCGCTGAATTCAAAAATGCTACCAGTTTGTTTCTATCACCCACAGTTTTAAAGTTATTAGCAAAACAAGTTTGGGGCGTTTTGTAATTTTTTACCCTTTTTATCTAATTAATTTCGTTTTTTCATATTTTTCAGATAGATAATTCTAACATTACGTCTTTAAAATTTTAATAATGGCTTCTAGAGGATGTACCCATAGTCCAGACATATTTTGTTATATTTGTGGTCGGTATGTTGTTGTAAAACAAAGGACAAATGTAACGACCTTCATTAAGAGAGCTTATCATGCTTATTTTGGAATTAAATTATGAGATCAAAACAAAAGTTGGGCTCCACACAAGGTTTGTCTTACGTGTGTTGCGGCACTAAGGAATTGGAGCAAAGGTAAAAAGAAAAGTTTGCCATTTGGGATCCCTATGGTATGGCGCGAGCCTAGAAACCATACCGACGACTGCTACTTCTGTTCTTGCAATGTTAAAAGTTATAATGCAAAGAATAAAGAGAGCCTTCAATACCCAAGTCTTCCATCTGCAATAAGGCCGGTACCCCATGGTCCAGAAGTTCCTATTCCCCGCCCACCCGAGAGTCTGGATCAATACAATTCAGATTCTGATTCAGCTCCAAATCCAGACAATGATGATGTTTATGAACAGCCAACAGCTGACCGAGATCCTAAACCATTAACCCAAGCCGAACTAAATGACTTAGTCAGGGATTTGAATCTGCCTAAGGACTCTGCAGAACTTTTGGGGTCTAGATTGCAGGAGAACAATTTATTGGCATCCGACACATACTTCGCACAGCATAAGAAAACATCAAAGAAGCACCGGTTTAGTCGTCATTAGTCAGATCTACCTTCATAGTCTTAAGTCTTTGGAATAAGTCCTGAAATGTTTGCAAGTAAAGAAGGTAAATATATTTTGTTCCTTTCAGTTATTTTTTTATTCTTTCATAAACAAGCAATATGCTTGTCCAAGAGCTAGGAGCTATTTAATTCTGCTTTAATTAGGTTTTACTCTATCACCTAAATATTTCGTGCTACAAGGGGTATTGTAATACCTCATCTGTCCCCAAATGTTAACCACCCATTGATGGGAGGGGAGAGAGTATTTTGCTGGGAACGGGACTGGTTGTTATATATATTTACCCTACATTATTATGTAAGTGTTACTGTAGTCTATAACAACAAAATTTATTAGCATGTGCAATCCAATGTTGGTCTCGATAAGATGGTTCACATTTGGGGATAAATAGGGGATTTATGACACACCCTGTAGTAAGAAAACCATACGTGATAGGGAAAAACTAACTATATTTTTTATATCAGCGCACTCAAATTATATAGAATCACCAACTAGTTTGTAAAAATCGATCGACAAGTTTTCAAATGTGTACTGGTGTTATTGCCCAAAGGTTTTCAATCGGATTCATATCAGGAGAACGTGGTGGTAGAATTAGATTAATAATCTCTGGATCCCTTTCCTCCTCCCTTCGTAATTTCCCACCCAACCTCGTTTCCTTCGACATAGCAACGCTTACCTCCATCCTCATTCCACTTCCTTCATTAAACCTATTATCGCTTTTACTGTCCCTTCCTTCCATCCTTCAATGCCAGCGTTCTTAAACCTAGCACATAAATTATATAATATGGAATCTAACACCTTAGATCTCTACGCATTCATGTTACTTGAAGACGCCTGTGTCTTAGGGGAATCTAAGTGTTGAGAGTGGGCTTGAGTAGTCTAGAGATTACTACAGATGACCTTGAACGCTCCAACTATTTAAAAATGATTATTTATTACGCACATCATATGGCATAATACACAAATGAATTTAAGTATCTTACACTATAGGAATGGAATTGAATCCTACCAGAGTTAAAAAGTCGCAAAATATGATAGATTAGTTTGTATTAAGAGGTTACTAAGAGAAAAGGATTTGGGATAGAGCGGAAGGCAGAGAGTATATTTTCTCGAGTTTCGGTTATTATTAACGTTATATGGATACATTGCCATGCGGTGTGATGAGAGAGAGAGAGAGATAGAGAGAGAGAGAGTTACAAGGAGTTACAAGGAAAAGAAGCACCTCAAAAGGCCTTGCGGCCCATACCGAGGAGGTACCAATGGCAACGAGTGCCAGGGAAAATTTTTTACACCCTCAAATAGTGTGCAAGATTTGGTCTAACCTTTTCTTGAACTGATCCACAGAGGAACTGTTCACAACATCTGAAGGTAACCTGTTCCACGTGTGACAGATCTTATACGCAAAGTAATTCCCACACACACTAGTCCTAAACCGCTTCAAATCCAACTTCCAACCATTGTTGCGAGTTGGGTTATCATTTAAACTAAACATGCTTCTAAAATCGACATCGTTGAACCCGCGCAAGAACTTGAAAACCTCGATCAGTTGACCGCGCAGCCTCCGAGTTCCAGCGAAAACAAGTTCAGGGCGCGTAACCGTCGATTGTAGCCCATATGCCTAACGGAAGGGATTAACTTTGTGGCCCTCGCCTGCACTCGCTCCAGCCTCTCAATATCTTTCCTGAGGGTGGGCGACCAAAACTGCACAGCATATTCCAGGTGCGGCCGAACCAGGGAATTGTACAGAGAGAGCACAATCTCCTTGTTCCGAAACTGAAATTGCCTCCTGATATAATCTAACAGCTTCTGGGCTTTCTTTTCAACCTCTACGCACTGTTTGGTAAATTTAAGGTCGCTGCTAATTAACACACCCAAGTCCTTTTCCAAATCAGTCGCCTCGATATGACTCCCCCAACATACTTTGCATTTATCCAAGTTAAACGGCATTTGCCATTTTTCGGACCACTCTCCTATCCTACCTAGGTCCGCACGCAGTTGCTCGATCGCTTCGGGCGTCCCAACATTGGCCCCAAGCTTGGTGTCATCAGCGAATTTGGCGATCCGACTGACGATGCCACCGTCGATATCATTTATGTAAATGATAAACAACAGTGGCCCCAAAACGGAACCCTGAGGAACCCCACTAGTGACCGAGGCCCAACCCGAACTAACCCCTTTAATTACAACCCTCTGCCGCCTATTCTTCAGCCAGTTTTCAATCCACCTGCCTACTTCCCCACCGATACCCAGCGCGCGCACTTTCGCCATTAGCCAGCGGTGAGATACCTTATCAAACGCTTTCTGAGAGAGAGAGAGAGAGGATGGAGAGAGAGAGAGAGGATGGGGAGAGAGATGGGAGAGAGAGAGAGAGAGGATGGGGATAGAGAGAGAGAGGATGGGGAGAGAGAGAGAGAGAGGATGGAGAGAGAGAGAAGAGAGATGGGGAGAGAGAGAGAGAGAGAGAGGATGGAGAGAGAGAGAGAGAGAGAGGATGGGGAGAGAGAGAGAGAGAGGATGGAGAGAGAGAGAGAGAGAGAGGATGAGAGAGAGAGAGAGAGAGAGAGGATGGAGAGAGAGAGAGAGAGAGGATAAAGAGAGAGAGAGAGGATGGGGAGAGAGAGAGAGAGAGAGGGAGAGAGAGGATGGAGAGAGAGAGAGTGTTCTCCTGCATACTCTATATATATCTATATACAGTATGTGTCTATATGCAGGGTGTCCCAGGAGGAAATGTCAAGAATGCACCATTTCACTCTTTGGGTATTTCTAAGTAGAAAGTATTATATCGATATGGGTCTGAGTCCCAACCGTTTCCGAGATACAGGCCTCTACATTTGGGTAATTAAAACATAATAAAAAGGCGATCTTAGATACTATTTAATGACAGAATGGTTTCAAAGTGACCCCCTCCTTCTTCAATGCACGCGGCGAGCCTCCGATCCATCGAGTCTTGCCAAGGAAAACGCGGAAGTTCATTTCTGAGGTTTATCTACCTATCCTGTATACGTGCAACCAACTGCTCCCTAGTTTCGGGCTTACCCCGCTGATAAACGTCACTCTTCATTAACCCCCAGACAAAAAAATAATGTAAATAAATAATGTGAGGATCTGCACAGTTGCCAATGTATCATTAAATGTCACTGAATATTATCTAAGATCGGCTTTTTATTATGTTTTAGTTACCCAAATGTAGAGGCCTGTATCTCGGTAACGGTTGGGAATCAGGCACACGTCGATATAATACTTTCTACTTAGAAATACCCAAAGAGTCAAATGGTGCATTATTGACATTTCTTCCTTGGACACCCTTATAAATAGATAGCGTGATCGACACAATGATAATGTGGACGTCATTGATGGGGTTAGAGCAATTATGTGCACCAATCCGAACACACCTCCACTGCCATAAGGACCGCCCATTTTATACCTAACAGACTAGCTTGGGACGAGACAGAGGCGCGAGACTTATTGTAAGCACTGTACATGACCTTTAGATTTAATGCACAGATTTGCGTATTCCACAGATAAAATTTTAACAGCAAAACAGCTGTTAACAGGTCTCAAAAATCATCAATTTTGATAAGCGCCCTTCATGGATCACCCAAAATAGGCATATTGCACTGCACGAAAACCTGATGTGATGGACAAAATCTAAGGTGATTTTTTAAATCTGCACATCAATATTATCCCAAAACAGGCCTTAGAATTAAATCAGCAGCAAAAAAAATTTTTTTTGTTGGGCAGTGAAATGGGTGCACACACATTTCTACATTACTGTACAGTCTTTACAGCCACACCTACATTTTTCCTCCTAAGTAAATATACAGTGTGTCCCATAAGTCCGGCATCATAGGAGAAATTCATATTTTTCTAATTCTACAAACCATAATTTATGCTCGGGATGCCAATTTCCCGTCCACCATTCTGTTCAGTGACGATGCTGTTTTCATGGAAATGTTGAGGTAAATCGACATAACACCCGCTACTGGTCTCAAAACAATCCTCACTGGTATACCTCTTCAAAGGAACAAGGTGCATCTCGGGTGATGGTATGGTGTGGCATTTGGAAGGATCGCATCATAGGCCCCCTCTTTTTCATTGAACATGTTACTGGAGGCACCTACCTACTACGTATGCTCAAGGAAGAAGCATTTCCCAGTGTCTTGAAGGAAGAAGGAAATTTCCCAACATAGTTCCAGCAAGACGGTGCTCCTGCACATTACAGCACCCAAGTAAGGGAATACCTGTACCAACAATTCCCTGGTCATTGGATAGGACGTCGAGGGCCTGTGGAATGGCCAGCTAGAAGCCCGGATCTCACGCCACTAGATTTTTATCTCTGGGGCCACTTGAAAGCGCTGGTATACGCAGAAAAAATTAGGAGTTTTGAACATTTGCGGCAGCGCATTATTGGGGCATGTAACACCATTACTCCTGACATCATTCACCGTGTGCTTGCTGACTGGGTATCACGTCTGAATTTGTGTATTGAAAACAATGGTGGACATATTGAGCACGTTCTGTAAATAAAAGCTTTTGTTTTGCCCTTTTTAATTATTTTTCCTATGATGCCGGACTTATGGGACACCCTGTATTGTAATGTATATGGTTGTAAATTGTGACTTGGTCCGCAATTGATATGGACCGTGACTTATTTTTGGTTGGGAAGGTACTGGTATTGATGGATACCGTAATGAAATTGACTGGATTCTTTGGATCTGATATACAGGGTGTACATAAAGTCAGGATCTATTTTTGTGAAGCACTTGGAAATTATATGGAATTCAATCATAAAATGATAAAGTGGTAACATTTATTAAATAATTAAGAGTAGGATTCGACGTGACGCCCATCAGTATCCCTGCACAGCTCAAATCGTTCCGCAGCATTTCTAAACACATTCTGGAGCATTTGCGGGGTTATGTTATCTGCAGCAGTTCGTATACGTGTACGTAAGTTTTCAAGACTCGTAATCTTCGTCTGATAGACGTGCGATTTGATAAAGCCCCATGCAAAGAAATCTAAAGGGGTTAAATCTGATGATCTCGCTGGCCAAGGTCTGTTGCTTCCGCGTCCGATCCAGCGATTTGGAAAACGTCCATTTAGATAATCCTGAACAGTTTTGGCATAGTGACAAGGAGCACCATCATGTTGATAGACGACGGGGATAGGATTGTTAGTACCGTCGTCTATCAACCTGATGGTGCTCCTTGTCACTATGCCAAAATTGTTCAGGATTATCTAAATGGACGTTTTCCAAATCGCTGGATCGGACGCGGAAGCAACAGACCTTGTGTTGCGAGATGACCAGATTTAACCCCTCTAGATTTCTTTGCATGGGGCTTTATCGAGTCGCACGTCTATCAGACGAAGATTACGAGTCTTGAAAACTTAAGTACTCTACCCACATGAATACTACTATAATATCAAACTTAAAAAATCTGTATAACCAATATGAACACTACTATAATATCAAACTTAAAAAACTGTATAACCAATATTGTTTGGCCAAACACCTAACGCTAACTCTGCGAGGCCCTAACTCTGCGAGGCCTAACTCTTAAGATAGTCTTTGGAAAAGGCCATAAGATTATTGATAAGGCCGGTCAACTTCACGTCTGGCAACGTTCGTTCTTTTTACTTAACTAATGTAATTAATTATTATTATTATTAATATTATTATTATTATTATTATTATCATTTTCTTAACAAATCATTAAATATTAATGATCATAAACTCTCTCTCTCTATATGTCTCTCTCTCTCTTTTAGATAATCTTAAAATGCATCCGGTAAGAAATAAAGAGAAAGAAAGAAGTTAAATTCGATAAAAGCAAACAACAGAATGTATTAATAGAGCAAGAAATCAGTCCGCATCCGGTATTGTAATGAGTCATCCACGCATTATGACTCATATTAGTGTCTATAATTAGAAAAGCACGCACCAAAAGCGGCTCAGGTAATACTATGCCGCTTTGGTGCCTACAGGGTAATCCAGCGGAAATGACGGATACAGGGTGATGCAACGGAAATGACTAACCATTCAAGATACATTCTATATAAAGATCATATTCAGTTTATAAAATGTTAGTACCTTAGAATAAACATGATGGTGCTCCTTGTCACTATGCCAAAATTGTTCAGGATTATCTAAATGGACGTTTTCCAAATCGCTGGATCGGACGCGGAAGCAACAGACCTTGTGTTGCGAGATGACCAGATTTAACCCCTCTAGATTTCTTTGCATGGGGCTTTATCGAGTCGCACGTCTATCAGACGAAGATTACGAGTCTTGAAAACTTACGTACACGTATACGAACTGCTGCAGATAACATAACCTCGCAAATGCTCCAGAATGTGTTTAGAAATGCTGCGGAACGATTTGAGCTGTGCAGGGATACCGATGGGCGTCACGTCGAATCCTACTCTTAATTATTTAATAAATGTTACCACTATCATTTTATGATTGAATTCCATATAATTTCCAAGTGCTTCACAAAAATAGATCCTGACTTTATGTACACCCTGTATTTGCATGTCGGTTATAAATATATATAGAGTGTAACATATTTGTGGATAGTAGTCTATTATGACTTGATCCTCTGGATCCAGAGATTCTATCTTTAAATCGATAATTAATTAGTTTTAAATCGATAATTAATTAGTTTTAAATTGATAATTATTTAGCTTTGTAAAAATTGGTCGTTGCCAATGTACAGGCAGTTGTTACATAAATTTCTTATGTTCTTGTGGTTCGGTACCCACGTAAAATTGTAGGTCCCCTCCGCCACCACGGAGGACATACACAATACACAATTACGAACACAGTTAGGTAGACCAGCCATGAGTGGATCCTAGGGTCTTTGTTGGTCTGAAACATTATAACAACTTGTTTAGCACTAAAACTGCTTATTTGTAGTAGGTTTACATAGATGCCATTTTAATTATTGTTCAGATTATGAAAAGATTTTAAAAACTTTAAGATTTAAATGTGTAAAGAATGGGTTTTGTTTTTATTGCACGTTAATGTAACTTAAAAATATTAATTTACTAACTCTTTAGTGTGAGGATAACTAAATTATTCACTAAGTATGCGAAATTAAAAGAAATTATTGTTTTGATAGGGTCTACTTATGAAAATACATAATTTTTATCAAGTAGGCAAAGTTAGGGCATATATGGTTTTCTTACTGAACTCTCTCTTCGAGGGACGTCATGAATCGGAATGACGTCATAGGTTACGATTTCGCTATATACTGTATGTATGTATGTATGTATGTAAAATGACGCACTGTCGCGACGAAGTATGAAGAAGGAAACCACTTCAGGAAGGCGTTAATTTTTATTTCTTTACACCAATATATATATATATATATATATATATATATATATGTTGTAGAATAACCGCTCCTTTTTCGGAGCGAATGCATCGCTGCGCATCCAGTACGCGCGCCAATAGTACAAGCTCGAAAGACGCGAGTCCAATACGTATGTGCGAGACCCGAGGGTATAAAATGAGTCAAGCCACACCCGAAACGATTCTATTATTTGATATTACCTATAGTATACGCATAAACCCGTTGCCGTTGGGCCGGTTCATCAACTCCATTAGTCATCAGTTAAAGTGTTATTTAAGCTATCATTCATTATTCATCCCTTTTCGGCTTACAACCTGAAGCATCGACGCCATCCTGATGACCGAGTGACTTTAAGGGCAACTGAGATACCCCAAAGCTAGTGGATCCGAACCCCGCCATATATTGGGCGTTCCACCAAGACACTCGGAACAACAGACAGAACCGCCAATATTGAATATTTAGTGTCTGACAAGGCCCAATACAGAAATTTTATATATACAGTAGACGCCGCTTATAGTGTCCCACTTGGTGCCAAGCCAAAATGACACTATATCCGATGAGACACTATATCCACAGTTTGTTCTCTCGAGGGTTGCAAGGTTAAAAATAGTGAATATGTACTGTATATCAATATATTTACAACATAAGCACCTTTATTATGCAATTTCTCATTAAAATTGTTTTTACAATTCAACTGAAACATCAAAACTATGTTCATTTTACATTAAACAAAACATTTTCCTTCTATGGCCATCTTGTAAGCCTGTAAACAGCAAGGCATCACAAATGCAAGTGTAAACTAGAGCTGCCAAGTAGACTATACTAGCTGAAAAGAGACACTACAAGCGTAATCAGAGACACTCTATCCATAGCAATTACCATGTAAAAGTAACTGTTTCCTAGTTTTGAGACACTATAAGCGGCGAGACACAATATCCGGGGACACTAAATCCGGCGTCTACTGTATATATATTACACACAGACCGTGCATGGAACAAGGAACTCTTCCAGGAAAATTAAATCAATCCACTATAGTCCGAATAAGTAATGATAAATGACAAACACTATAGTTTTTATTTTTCATATTATTAGCTTGACGTGGGCAACGGGTCACTCGCAAAGAGGCCCCAAAAATGGACGCTCAATTTTGCCAGTTGAGGTTTAAGTTTTGGTTGTTGGCTAAAAATACTACCCATCATCCATCTATCTATCATGTTCTGCCTATCAGGCAGGTTCAACTCGTGTTGCGCTAAAGTGTGCTATCCTAGCTATCCTTTTCATCTCATGGTAGCTCCTGCCTGCCTTCAAATCTTCCAGCATTGCTTTCCTTTTCCTTGGCCTTCTACCTTCATATCTACCCTCTATCAGCTCCTTCAACAATCCTTCTCTCAACACATGTCCGATCCATTTCTTGTCTTTGTCTTATCACCTTAATGAGTCTTCTTTCCTCCCTCACCTGTTGCAGTACTTCCTTATTACTTTGGTGTGTTCCTTCCAGCTTATCTTTAGCATTCTTCTCCAAATCCACATTTCAAAACTTTCCAGGAGTTTCTATTCAGTTGTTTTCAGTGTCCATGTTTCTGCTCCATACAGTACCACACTCCATATCAAGCTTTTTATCAACCTTTTCTTCAGCTTCAAGTTGAGTTTACCTGTAAGTAGTCTTTTCTGTCGCAAAAGCTACCTTACCCATACCAATTGTAGATCTTGCTTCCTTATTGCAATCTCCATTGTTGGTTAATAAACTTCCCATATATTTAAACTGCTCAGCTTCTAAGGTCCGATTTCCTATCGTTAGGTTCATTTGTGCTCCTTTCCTTCTTGCAATTTTCATTACCTTTGTCTTGGTCTCATTAATTCTCATTCAGAATACTTCCGCTGTTGTTGTCAAGCTATTGACCATTCTTTGCAGTCCTTCCTCAGTACTACAAACAAATGCCTTGTCATTTGCAAACTTTACAGATTTGACCAATTTACCTCCCACTCTGATTCCCTCTTCCAGATCTGTGAGTGCTTCTGTTATCGTTGCTTCCACATAGATGTTAAATAACACGGGGGACAGGGAGAATCCTTGCCTGACCTCTCTCCCAACCAATCCAGGCTCCGATTCTCTTCCTGCAACTCTAACATTCACAGTCTGCCCAAGATATAGATTTTTTATCAGCCTACGGTCCCTCCAGCCAACATTAATATTCTTCAATATTTCCATTAATTTCCTCCATTGGACTCTGTCAAAAGCTTTTTCAAAGTCAATAAAACATGCATACATTTCCTGATCATGTTCCAGCACTCTCTCTCCCATCATTCTCATAATACCACTAGTTTCTCTTGTTCCGCATTTTGACCTAAATCCAAACTGATCCTCTCCAATGTACTGCTCAGCTCTGTTCGTTAGTCTTCTGGTTAGTATCCTTAGTATTATTTTTGATGCATGGCTGACCAAGCTTATGGTTCAAAATCCTGAACACTTGGTGACTCTCGGTTTTTCGGGGATAGTAATCATAGAGACTCTCATAAAGTTAGCAGGCCAGTCTCCACTTTCATACATGTTTCTGCACAATATACTCACCTCCTCTCTAGCATCACCTTCAAGACTCTTTAACCTCTTTTGGACCACTGGGTCGAATATATACCGTTTCTCATACACGCACTCATAACTTAACCCTACAAAAACTTCAGTCGTTAAGAGGTTAAAAGTTCTGCTGGTACATCATCTGGTCCTGGGGCATTGCCATTTCTTAGGTCTTTTACAGCCATTTCTACTTCTTTTTCCAATAAGTCCGCTCCCATACAATCTACTTCCACCTCATCTGCATCATACAGTTCTTCAATATACTCAATCCATTTCTTCCTTATATATGGTCTTTTCAGTTTTTCTCCATTTCTCCCCTTTATTTCTCGCACTCCCAAGCTACTTCTTTTCCATCTATTTATGTCCTTAACCTTTTGGTACATTAAAGCAGTTCTTCCTTTCCTTTCTAATTCTTCCGCTTCCCTGCACTACTCTTCAAACCACATCTCTCTTGCTTTATCAGTTTCTCTTCTCAGTTCGTTATTCGTCTGTCTGTATCGTTGTCTCCTTCCTTCTGTATTTATACTCTTCCATTTTCTTCTTCCTTCCATTTTGTCAAGCATCTCTGTAGTGACTCAGGGTTTCCTTGTTTCTGTTTTCACATAACCGATATTTTCCTGTGCACTGTCCTTTATTGTATCCCTCAGTCTACATCATCTTTCTTCACTTGTCATATGAATGTGGCCGTCATTTCTTTGTCTCCGTATCTCTTCATTCACCTCATTAGCAAAAACTATCGTTTGTTCTCCCTTCAGTTTTTCAGTATCCCATTTCTTCCCTCTATAAATACTATAGTTACCCCTTTTTCTTTGATGTATTCAATCCGACGTGACTGCAACGAGTCTTTTGCTTATATTAAGGTACTGAATATAGTAGGCTAGGTGTGGCTGTAACCCATAGATCCTGTCCCAAAGCTGGATTCTCTCTGCTTTACAGATAACTGGTGAGGGAAGCTATATTTTTGGGGCCTCTCTGCGAGTGACCCGTTGCCCACGTCGAGCTAACATCATGAAAAGAAAAAACTATAGTGTTTGTCATTCACCATTACTTATTCGGACTATAGTGGATTGAATTTCCAGAAGAGTTCCTTGTTCCATGCACGGCCTGTGTGTATCATGAAAAAACCTCAGAGGACCATTCTGAGTTAAATCCCATTATATATATATATATATATATATATATATATATATATAATAAACAGGAACACCAGAGAAAAAATAAACATCCTTCAAGGTTTAATCAGTACCAACGTTTCGGAATGCACTAATTCCATCTTCAAGGCTAAAACAATAAAATGCCAAATCACATACAAAATACAAATTGCTTAATAACAAAGTTAAAAATTATAAAAAGTAGCTAAGAAAATGTAAAACATTAAAACTAAAAGGTGAATAAATAAAATAAACAAGTACCTTAACCAAAATACAGCAGATCCACCGATGATTCATCAGAATTTAGGTCTGGTTTTAATTTATAAATAAACAAGGATTCCATAATTTTGAGCGTAAGGTCAGAGCTTCCAGCAGCAAGTACGGCGAAATTAGGCTGAAATTGGGTGGTTATTATTGTTGTGTGAATGGTTACGTATCAGAGAATTAGGTGGTTTGCCAAGAGGTAAATTTGTACGGACCGATTTACCGAGATGTTCGTAAATACAGGATTTTAAGTGTCTTTTAGTTTTACCTATATGACCCCATACAGTGGTCACACTTGCATTGGTAAAGTATGGATGACTTAAGAAGTGTAGGAATAACATCCTTGTATTTAAATAAATGATAAATCGATTTAGACGGGGTGAATATAATTTTTATACATAGTTGTGCGTAGAATTCCTTGAGCAATTTTAAAAGTTTGTTTCTAATGTTAATACTTGAGGTTCCCATCTAAGGCAAAGTGAAATACAGGATATCTTTGGGGACTGTAATTACGTCTCTAGTTGTGTGGTTTATTAGTCTATTTAAGGTTCTGCCTATTGTAGTCTTTACCAATCTAGAAGGAAAATTATTCTTGGTAAGGAGTTTTCGGATGAAATCTAGTTCATCGTGTAGTTTAAAGTTATTTGAACAGATATTGAAAGCTCTGTTAGTCAGAGTCGAAATTAAATTTCGTTTTAAACCTAAAGGGATAAAGGAAGAAAAGTTTGTAGTAAGATTGGTGAATGTCAGTAGTATAGGCGAAAAAGGAGCGAGTGCAATGCAGTTGCAAATGTTGATCAATGTTGCATAATGTTATGCAACAAGGGGGTGTTGCAAGAGTTTATGCGACAACTGGGAGGGGGAATGTTGCAAGAGGTTATGCAACAAGGGGAGGAGTTATCCCCCAAGTTACAATGAACTCCCGCTGAGGGAGACCTCTTTGGGGATAAGTTGGGATGGCCTCACCCCCAAAGTGGTATAACTACCCTAAGAGAGAGAGAGAGAAAGGAGATTGTTGCTCGCTTGGCAGGAGCCAAACGCATATTAAGACTTCATCCCAGCGCTTGCTGCCTTATAAGCCCCCTAATCAGCCAGTTGGCTTAACTGGCTGAGTTGCCAGATTGCGCTATTTATTTAATTAAAGCATATATTCTGGCTGAACCATCCAGTTGACTTAGCCCTAATAATGTGCCTGTCTTCTAGGTCTTCTGATTCGCCAGATTGCGCTATTTATTTAATTAAAACATATTCTGGCTTAATCCGCCAGTTAGCTTAACCAGCCAGTTGACGTAGAATACCTAAAAGGCAGATATACACATATATATTATGTATATATATATATATACACACACTGTGTATATATATATATATATATATATATATATTATACACACACACTGTGTATATATATATATATATATATATATATATATATATATATATATATATAAGCAAACAACCACAGGAAAAATAATAAAAAAGGCAAAACAAAAGCTTTTATTTACAGTACGTGCTCAATATGTCCACCATTGTTTTCAATACACAAATTCAGACGTGATACCCAGTCAGCAAGCACACGGTGAATGATGTCAGGAGTAATGGTGTTACATGCCCCAATAATGCGCTGACGCAAATGTTCAACACTCCTAATTTTCTCTGCGTATACCAGCGCTTTCAAGTGGCCCCAGAGATAAAAATCTAGTGGCGTGAGATCCTGGCTTCTAGCTGGCCATTCCACAGGCCCTCGACGTCCTATCCAATGACCAGGGAATTGTTGGTACAGGTATTCCCTTACTTGGGTGCTGTAATGTGCAGGAGCGCCGTCTTGCTGGAACCATGTTGAGAAATTTCCTTCTTCGTTGAAGACACTAGGAAATGCTTCTTCCTTGAGCATACGTAGGTAGGTGCCTCCAGTGACATGTTCATCGAAAAAGAGGGGGCCTATGATGCGATCCTTTCAAATGCCACACCATACCATCACCCGAGATGCACCTTGTTCCTTTGAAGAGGTATACCAGTGAGGGTTGTTTTGAGACCAGTAGCGGGTGTTCTGTCGATTTACCTCGCCATTTCCATAAAAAACAGCCTCGTCACTGAACAGAATGGTGGACGGGAAATTGGCATCCCGAGCATAAGAAAAATATGAATTTCTCTTATGATGCCGGTCTTATGGCACACCCTGTATAATAAAAAATATACAAAACGTTGTAGTATAACCATCAATATATTAGTACAGGAAAAATATATTATATAATACAGTTATATTAATAATTAAATATATTGAAAATAATAATATTGAAAATAAAAAATAATACACAAAACAAAGGAGTATAATCATCAATATATTAGTACAGAAAATATATATATATATATATATATATATATATATATATATATATATATACAGGGTGGGCCGTAAATTTCCATACATAGGAAAATTTAAACGTTTGTTTTTATGTTTCAGATACCTTAAGAATATGCGTTTGTAAGATCTTGTTTACTGATGAAGCAAATTATTACGTCAATGGAGAGGTTAATCGGCAAAACATACGTTATTGGAGTAATGCTAACCCTAACTGGCTGAGTCCGACGAAGATGCAAGGTGCCGGTAAAGTGATGGTGTGGGCCGGGATATGGGTGACAGAATTATTGGACCAATTTTTGTCAGTGGAAATCTTAATGCCGAAAGTATCTTAACATGTTGCAAGAAAGATTTTCCCATCCCTGCTAAACGAGGAAGGTAACTTCCCAGTTTACTTCCAGCAAGATGGAGCTCCACCTCATTATGGTCTTCACGTGCGTCGGTATTTGGATCAGCAGCAGTTTCCGGATGCTTGGATTGGTCGGCGTGGTCCTGTGGAGTGGCCTCCCAGATCCCCAGATCTCACCCCCTTGATTTCTATCTTTGGGGGCACTTGAAGGCCATGGTGTATCAGGAAAAGATACGAGACATAAATCATCTAAAGGAACGTATCACCAACGCCATTACAAGCATAACGTCAACTGTGCTAATGCGTGTTCATCAACAGTGGGGAACACGTATTGAAATGTGTTTTCAAAACAATGGCAACCATGTAGAGCATATTATATAAATAAAAATGGTTGTCCATAAAAAAATGTTTATTTTTCCTATGTATGGAAACTTACCGCCCACCCTGTATATATACACACACACAATTATATTAAATAATTAGATATACATCAAAATACTTTTTTCTACGGTGCAAAACACTAAACTCGCACGTAATCGAGTCTACAGTCACATCATCATTGCTTTCCACTGCGGAGTAAATACGCCTTAACAATATTTCACCGCTCAAGTTATATGGATACCTATACTCGATATAAATGTCCTTCATATCGTTCAATACTATTTTTGTGCCCATTTTACATTCCTCTGGCAAGTTATCTTTAAACACTGCTAGAATACAATCAAAAGCACGCACAAAGAGGTAATCGTTAGCCGCCACATCATTATTAAATACAAGTTTATAAACACTCCTTTCCAATCGAGGATTTTTTCTTACCGCCCCGAGATTTTCAATCGTGAACTCTTCTTCACTCTGCATAGCGGCATTTGAAATAATCTTCCAAGCCGTAACGACAGCTACTCATTATATAGAGATACAGCTCTTCAGGGTGAACTGTAAAGGAGAGCTCTGGCCTGTACCGCTCAAGTGCTTCGTACCAAAGTTCGATATTCAGAGAGTCTAAACCAGTGATGCACAAACCCTGGCCCGCGGACCAAATGTGGCCCCCACGGGTCTTTTCAGTGGCCCCACGGGTCTTTTCAATTCAAAGAAAAATTGAAAAATCTGAAATATTACTCCTGGTTATAAAAATGCATATTTATAAAAAATGGGATATCTATATATCTGGCCCCTACATATAAAACAGATGGTTGGTTTGGCCCTCACATCAAAAAAGTTTGTGCACCACTGGTCTAAACCTTTTAAAGAAGCATCCAGGTCTAGACCATTGTAGCTTTGTTCATTCTACATTCGATAAATCCGTCGAGCAGAGCGGTGTTTGCGTATTCAAGAACCGTGTCAAAATAAATCATATCCGTAACGCGCGCGTCTAATATAGGCTTCAGCTTGCGGAATCCGACAATTTCAAACATTCTCTCGAGGATGAAACGGTTTCGCATAGGAACAAGAACGTTATTATCAGATGCATTCTTCCACATCAGCCATATATCAATGCAAGGCTGATCATTATTTATACACAACGTGCAAACAACGGCATATGAGGGGGCATCACTAATCTGTTCTCTTCTTGTACCTACACCTGCAGGTATTTTATAACGGTCTTCTCCCCACTTCTCAACTATCACGAAGATTCTACTCATCCCTCAACACTTAAATAAATAACATTACGTTTACCAGAGTTTGCTTGCCTACAAGTTGGTTTAAGTACATAATTAATGGCACCGATTTCGCGCCTGAACACGCACAATGACCGTCACGCACATATCGTACACGGCGTTGATAATGCTTCTCAAAGGAAGTTCTATCGTATTCGCACGTCCAGTCGGTTCAAGCTATGAGATGACTATGAGCCACGGGTGGGCGGATCGGCTCGACGGGCCGAGTGAGTCACGCCATAAGCTGATGAAACGTGTCAGGGGTTTGTTCGAACTCGTGTGTTTCGGAGGGGTGAGGTACACCTGTGGGCGGCTCGGTCGGGGGAGCGAGTCACACCATAAACTGCTGAAGCGTGTGCCGGCTTGTTCCAACATGAATACTTGTGTCTCATTATACTGGGCGAACAGAATTTTTCCGGTACATGAAGCAATACCGGTTTTAATGTTTTATCGGAATGCTCACCAGACGTTTATTTCCACAAACTAAACACACATTCACATTCCGTTGTACTATTTGAGAGAAACATATACCCATATTTTTCCTTTTTGTTTAAAGATACTCGTCTCTAAAGTCTGTTAAAAACTCGCACAGGCCATTAGCCACATCCTCATTACAAACCTCATGATAAATATTAATATAGTGGTAAAAATACTTAAGATTCTCCATGATGACAATATTTACATTCTCAACCGTAGGGTAGAGTACTCGGTATGATGTAACATGACATAATATCGCTTGTCACACCACTCATCAACAAGACTCACTAACCATAACCGTTGCTTATCTTCTGAACGTGTTCTTTTTTTCTACTTCGCGGTATATGTGAGCTTTTATAAAGGTCAGGTCTACAACATACTTCATTACATCGCTTGTACTATGATATCCTACACTGCCCTCCCCAGAATATCCATAGAGTATTTGAACATCTTGTTCCATCGCACGGTTCAATGTAGCCTTAAAAGTGTCAAAGGAGGGTGCAATAGGGAGTTTTTGAGTGTCCACCACATCTTGGCACTTGCCGAATACCACTTCATAAACGTTGAACACACAATATTAAAGGTAGCCATTACTATTTTTCGTCTACGCGACGAAATACACGTCTGAGCTCAAAGGTTTGCAGAGGTCAACTGAGCACGCAGGGTAGATATATGCTTAGGTAGTGGCAGGAGTCACGTGACCGATCTTACAGTGGGCGGAGCTTAGGAATGTACACACGCACGCAAAGGAGAAAATGAAACCTTAATTGAAACAAATATACGTAATAAATGAAGATATCGTTAACAATACACATATCTATAAATACAATCAAGGATTAAGGTATCCAAAGGGTACGGTATCATAGGTACCAGGCACCTGGTACCGCTTCCTATAGGTGTTACGGCATACCTTCGTGCCCCTAAGTTCATTCACACACCCCAGTTTCTGCGCCCGAAAATTGTGGGTCCCCACAGTCAGTTGGGGTGGCTGGTCGCCCTCATCTTCCAAGCACACACTATCCTTCAACGAGTCACAGTTAACGACTCGACGGTTCGCATGGTTAAGCGTGATACCCTTAGTCTTCACGATATACTTCATATCCTCCCCCACCCTCACCTGTACCCCATAGGTTTTTGGCCCTGTTGATACAAATGAGTCTGCGTATGCACCATCACCATACTCATCCTTGATCTCATCAGTTAACTCTCCGAGGAATTCCCCAATAGCAGGCATGTATTCACCCTCCCTCTCTGTGAATATCACGCTATCTGTGTCAGCGTACAGCACCCTCCGCCAAGAGAGTGTAGTAGTCCCCAAACCTTGATGCGGGTGTAGGCCGTTGTGAAGCTGGCTACAGGTACGTTTGTAACCCGTAAGGTATGTGACCAGTTCGGTGATGTACTTTATTATGTAAGTATTACCTACATTCACGATCTCCATAACCTCTTTATCGGGAGCGTTGGCATAATCCCAGACTTCACCATAACTTTGTGCCAAATGAACGTTCCCTTTGCCAGTATTCTGTGCAAATTTCTCCCAAAGACTGTTTAGACACAACTTTGCACTAAAGCGCTTGCCAGGATTATTAACAATTTGGGAACGGTCAAGCTGTATACCTTCATGGGCACGGTAACGCTGAATATAAGCCGTTTTTTCATCTTCGGTATCAACCCCGCGGATATCCTGATGCTTCTACTTATCCTTCAAAAAAGCGTTTATATATGGTGTGAAAAGGTTGGTAGCTTCTGAAACCTCCACACCTCATGTATCTTCAATATTCTGTACCATGGCGAACGGCTAGGGCCAGCTCAGGGTTGTATATACACCTCTGATCTTACGCTGGTTGGTTGTATGGTTACAATCACCGTTGTTCTCTCTGCGCACTTCACGCACAGGGGAAACATGAGCTTGTGATCTATAACGACGGGTAAGATCGGCATCCATAAATCGCGAGGGGGAGCACGTCTACGAAAGAGAGTCCAAAGTAGCGCTCATTCAAGTTAGCTGAAAACTCCTCGATGGTTGGTATGGTGGGACCCACCAGTTTTTCAGGCGCACCTACGGGTACGGATTGTTCTTCATCACGTAGGGGTATAAAGAGCAGAAGTCGTAGTAGAGTTTCACGCCCTCCGTAGGCGGAAAGTATAGCTTGAATGGGTTTGTACGCCCTCCAAACAAGCTGTCACCGCATTTGAGGGGGTCCAACACCATTGAACGTTTGATGGCCCTTATTTCTTCACGGTACTGGCATCTGTTTCCATCCGTGCATCATACTCATGCTCCCACACGATCTTGTGAGTGAACTGGGAGCCTATAAGTTGATCGCGGTTACGGGTCCATGCGAGGCTGTCGGCGGGGATCTTCCATGGAGGTCCCCTGTGACGGCACACTCAGCGCGCGGGCATCCATGCCACCAGCAGCCGTTAAAGGAATACACAGTCTTCTCACCAGTGGTTGGATCCTCACTTAGGCCATCAACCCAAAAAACACGACCATTGACCTTAACGGGTACTTCACCCGTGTTGCGGGCATGTTTTATGTATACCCCGGTCTGTTGCTGTAGGTGTATGAGCCAGTAAATAGCCTTGTGCCCATAACTGCGGGGGTTGTTTCTGTGAATGACTGCTAAGGTGTCTTTAGGCATGAAGTTATTCTTGAACACTGTAAAACATAATGAGGCGATCGTGGTCGCGACTTGCAGCGGATCGCATTTGAAACGGGCTATGTACATCCTTCTAAAGGCCTGGAAACATACCCTAAGCACACGTACATCACGCAATAACGTTCACATTCATCAGCTATATTGTATGGACTAGTTTCATTAAAACGGTTGTCGTAGCGGTCAAAATCTTCAAGCTCACTATCACTCATGTTGGTGTAGTTAAAGTAATGTTTGGGTGGAGGTAGTTCTACGTAATTTAAAGTTTCGCTAGTGAGGAATGTGTAAGGGAAATACCTTTTGAAACTTCAGCGGCTACGCCCATGACCTTGGGTAGCTTTGCTAATTTACAAGGTGTGAACAGCAGGGTGTCTCTAAACTGTACATTACCTCTTATCTGCATCTGTATTAATTTGTTTCCTCTTTTCAAGAGATCACCTGTAAATATCGCAGAAAACTCGTGTTCAAGCAACTCCTTTTAAAGGAACTGTGTGTCAAATTTTTCCCCGTTATGGGCAAGAATATACACAGTCATTTTTTTGAACTTGTCCGCTAACTTGACAATATAGGATACAGAGAGAGTTTTACAGGGCTTTCGTGTGCAGTCGTTTTAAAAACTTTTGTCTGTTTTCCACATTTGTGACACTCGCCGCACTCATCACAGATAGTCTGACTTACGAGTAAATGCGGAATAACCTCTTTGGTTTCAGCGTTCGTGTAAGTTTCTATATCGTAGTACACGGTTATACAAGGGCTATTTTTAGGCTTAGCATCTTTCATATAACATACATGCTTCACTCCATCCGCCTTATATTTTTCATGACATGTAGAGCAGTGAATTTCATCGCATTTATGTTTGAAATTTCCCCAATTATCCATCATGTGAAACATACCGCACTTACAAATCCTCATTTCCCTGCAAGTTCCAATTGATTTATGCAGTTTAAAGCATATATTATTGAAAAATGTACGTCTACACACATTACATTCCCTCTTCTCGGTTTCAACTACACGACTTTCACATTTGGGGCGTTTACTATATCATCAGCAAACTTGAGACATCCCTTACACAAATCATGATGCCTTCCATGTTTCCGACTTTTATCATAACTAGCGTAGAGAGCCCTTATGTTACGGATGGGGAGATACGATGTTCCTGACTATCCTAAAATAAGTAGAGGTCTTGTACGATCCCTCACGCAGCTTCTGAAAACATACACAGTTCTACGACGATCATCCATTCCAAATACGACTATACGCGCATTCATTTCCTGCTCGGCCCTTCTCAGTTCTTCAGGACCCATATTACACTCAAACTCAAGCTTACAATCTGAAGCCAGTTTACGAGCACGTTGCACAACCGTAGGCAGCCAAATTTTTTGCGTCCATGTATTTAGTACAGTGAACATATGAGCTAAGACTATTGCTATAAAGCCGCAACCACGATCGACGTTTAAATGTTTTCTGTAAATAACCGGAGAATTGAAATTAAGAGTGTGGCACTATGACCCGCAACCCGGAATACTTTGTCAATATTTACCAGGAAGTTGTCCATATTGAAGGCTGTACTACTTTGAGAGGCCTGCATTATACGCCCCAAGATATATTCTATGTCTACAGCCGCCAAACGTTTGAACGGTATTACTACCCAAAAGTCATCTGACCCGAACCTGAAGGACAACCTCGTCCGGATTTCTCGTTTGTTGAGGTTCTGAAGGGCAAACTCCACAATACGTTCAACTACGCGTCGCAGTCCAATACCGTTAGTATACAGGGAGCCAGGGTCAACCTTGATCACGTACCGATTTCTAGTCAGGGCAGGGGTGGGGGTAGCGGTGCGCACCAACTCGAATGTTATATCATCCTCCACAGTATGAGAAGCTGCTGCTGCTGCTGTGGAGGAAGTACCCGGAACTGAACAGGAATAATGGGGAATATTTCAGGAAGGTACTATTGTGGGGGTGGTGTAATACGTAGACGGTTGGGGCTCTATTACTGGGGATCTAATAACCGGCGCAATCCTGGCACGCTTTATTCCTGACATGGAGGGTTCTTCATCATGCTTCCGCTTTGAATTGTCGCATGCTACAGGTATCGCTGGTGAGGGTTCGTCAGCGGGGAAGGATTGTAGCTACGGTCATCGGGTTCATGTGATATCGATGATGGGGGCTGTACATCGTCGTCATTCACGGTTCTGTGGAAGAAGAAAAACAAATATAAGGAGCAGCACTCAAATTTGTAATATTTTGTAAATGACCCACTTAGGGGTGTGACGTGTTAGAGATGGAATCTGTAGAAAAATTCAGGTTCACAAGCCCCTCCACATGTATTATATCTGGCCCTACAGGATGTGGAAAACTGTATTTATGCTTAAAATCATTAAAGATAAGGGGGAGATGTTCTCAAAATTTGTGCATAAAGTAATATGGTGCTATTCGACGTATCAGTCAGTGTTCAACGAGTACCAAGATGAAATTTTGTTCCACAAGGTATATGACGTTAATTCGTTAAAGGTAATGAGCATACAGTTATTGTAATTGACGATCTCATGTTGGAAATGGATAAAACGTTTGCCGAGACATTTACAGTGTTCTCACCATCTTAACATAAGCGTATTCTTCATCAACAGAATCTATTTTTCAAAAATAGATACATGCGCGATGTGTCGTTAAATACACAATATCTAGTCTTATTCGCACAACGTAGAGATGTCACAAATTGGGGTATTAGCCAATCAAATGTTCCCGAATCAGTAAGGAGTTTTTGGAGGTTTATAAAGAAGACACAAGTCAGCGTTACGAATATTTGCTTTGTGACCTTCACCCGCGAAACACGTTTAGGATGCTTCTAAGAACGAATATATTCCCAAACTAACCTGAAACGGTGTATATTCCAGAATGACAAATAGGCTGAAGAAATATCATGAATTAATAAAAATCTATCAACGATTGCCCCGTGCGCTGCAACAGATGTTTGTTAAAAATATCGACACCGACTTTTTAAAATGCATCTGTGAAATCTGTCTTAACGTTATAAAATGTAATGTACCAATGAAACCCCCCTCAGAAGGCTCTCTTACGTCGTTACAACAACATAATACGTGCGCTAGCTCGTAAAAGTCAAACTGGGGAGAAGAAAAAGCGAATTATTGTACAAAGAGGAAGATCATTCCTCCCATCTTATTTTCAGTTCTGGGTCCTTTACTGACTAGATTAAAATAATGAAGAAGGTGGTAGTGATGCCGCACGAGGTGTATGCTTCATTGCAAAATTCAAAGATTCCAGAAACGGCTCTAGAACCCCGTAAAAGCAAGCATAAAAGAATGGAAAGCGAGTTGCTAGTCCTATTAAAGAGTGAAAAGTCACCTGATGAGAAAAGAATCTTGTACCAAGAGACTTTGCAGAAATTTCTTCATGAGTACGAAGATTATAAGAATCCGACAGAGCTCCCTGTGGTTATTAGGCACAGCGCGAGGAACGCTGAGCATGGCGACATAGGAACCGGGCCCGACCTTAGAGATGACTAACCAAAGAATAACGGAACGCAACACATCGAGCATGTATTAAAAAGCAGTCTCCCACATACATTGAGGAATAAAGGCTTAAGTCTTTATAAGCTATTGAGTGAGGACCCCATCATACAGTGAAACGATACAGGCGAAGTCATTGTTGAAGGAACAACGGTACAGGGATCCAATATCGTTGACATTGTCCATGATCTGGTGAGAAAGTGGGACAGGCCCTCACCAACAGAATGGAAGCATATTAAAGCAACACTACAACAAATAAATGTCCCCAAAACATTGATAGGTAATCTGAATAGGTTAAAAGACTTGGATCAGGTCCCGCATGTGTCACAACTGAGTACGCCATCGCCCCCAGGCGTGTTTACGGAGTAGGGAAAAAAGATGTCGAGAGGTTTTTGCGGGAGCAGGATGCTTATACACTTCATAAGCTGGTAAGAAAAAGGTTTAAAACGGCCAAGACAACAAAGGCTTCGATTGACTCTATTTGGCAAGCGATTTAACAACCATGCAAAGATATTCAGTATATAATGATGGCCACCGCTACATCCTATTCATAATAGACGTATTCTCTAGATATCTGTGGTTAATTCCACTGAGAAATAAATTGCCTGAAACAGTTATTAAAGCGACCGAAACGCTGATGTTAAAAGAAGATAGAGTTCCTGGCTATTTTTGTACGGATACGGGGAATGTTTATAGGCTGCGCTTTTCAGAACATGCTGACAGAGTTTAATATCAGTTACTATACTAGCAGTTCTATACATTAGTCCTCTTTAGCTGAAAGAGTTCAACGTACCATAAAGGAACGCACGTATCGCTATTTTACACACAAAAACACATACAAATATATAAACATTCTCGGACATTGGCGTCGTCATACAACCGTTCACACCACCATAAGATTGGCACAACACCTAACGAAGTTTTAGAAAGAGTTATGCGCCCAGAGGTGAGAAGAGATGGAGCACTGCCATGACACTACGTATTTCAAAATCAATGATTATGTAAGGCTATCACGTTCGGGAAATAAATTCGTGAAGGGATTTGAGCAAGGATGGACACGCGAGATATTTAATTAAAGTTAGTACTATGAGACCTAAAGGCGAGATAATGATGTATTACGTTGAAGATTTGAATGGGGAAGAGATCGCTTGAGGCTTTTACCGCGAGGAGCTGCAGAAAGTGACATATAATTTAGGAAAAAGTGTGTTTAAAATTGAAAAATTTTAGGCAGCAAAGGTTCAGGAGAGAGAGAAATGTACCTGGTGAAATGGCTAGGGTACCCAGAAAGCTTAACACCTATATAAAAGCTGCTGCTTTCTTTGTCTGTACATCCTAACAACACCCTGGCCAACTTTGTAACAGAACTCCACGGACCCATTGAAATAGAGCGTGATTCGTATGAGGTGGGGTTATGTGAACTCCTTTTAACTACCAAATTTTTAACTCTTGAAAGTGAGCAAATCATATTTCTGATCCTTAGAAGAATCGATGAGTGCGAAAAATTAGACATAACCTTAGACCAGTGATGCACAAACCCTGGCCCGCGGGCCAAATGTGTCCCCCACGGGTCTTTTCAGTGGCCCCACGGGTCTTTTCAATTAAATGAAAAAGTTAGAATATAAAAGTGACCCAATTTATGACTTAGATGGAAGTAAGTAGGCTAATACATTTAGTTATTTTCTTCGCTTGACCCTCATATCAAAAAAGTTTGTGCACCACTGCCTTAGACAATACTATACGATCAGTCCTGTTCGGTGAGGTACAGTACTATAATACAAATGTAACACTAGGAATCGGTCATTATGATAGCCATGGATATTGTGACGGGGTTAAACAAGAGTCTTGAAAAGTCGTACTGAGAAACTATTTACTTTTTGAAGTCGTAAACATAGACACGACTGCATGCACATTGAAGTTAAAATCAACGCTTAGTAGAAATATTAAAGATAAAGAGCTGTTCACAATTGTGGCTGAGGGTCGATATAGCGCAGCTCTTCAAAAAGATACCTTTCACGAAGCACAACATGACTGGTCCAGCTTAATGTCTCAGTTGAAGATAGAGAAATTGGGTGAAAGCTGCCCATCCCCAGACATGTACTATATTTATAGCAATATCGTCGAGCATCAATTTGTTGGGGACACCCAGGCGCGCCTGCTGCGCAGTGCACACATCCCCAACCATAGATGGAAAAATTTGAGCATTACATATGACAAGCCCCATTATGTGAATGTTGCGACTAATCTATTAACTAATATCTCGGTATATATAAGAACGATTGAGGGAAAAAAATTCCTATTCAATGATGGGAGCTTAAGAGTGAAGCTACACTTTCGTCGCATTCAGTTATAATGACCGAAGGCTATTCACAGTCTATCGAGGGGTGAGATATCAGCGTGGGAGTGGGCTTGGATCCATTTTTTAAACCATACTACGCACCGCTGTCCCACTGTTGAAGAGGGGTGCTATATACCTCGGGAGGAAGGCGTTCCAATCAGGTTTTAACGCAGTAGAAGACATAATGGGTGGAAGTAAACCTAAAGAAACTCTAAAAAAAAACATTTAAAACGTACACAGGACAAAATCATCAAAGATGCAAAAAGAAAAATGCGTGGTGGCGGAAAGAAGAGAACTGTCAGGAAGAATGGATTACCATCACGTGGCGCTAAACATAAAAGGAAATAAAAAAAAGTGCTCTAAGCGTGTGAAGCCTATGGCTGATCATTTTTTTAACTGATACAAGCTGAGGACACTAATCTCACGAATCATAGGCTGATTACTAGTTGTCGAGAGAGGTGGTACTATTTCTGACTCATGGCGCGTTTCATCCATTCGTGTGTAGTTCACAATGCTGTAAATCGGAACTGTCCTTCTTTGATATGCCCCCTACTCAGGTCTCTATTGAGCATAGCGACTTTATTATAATTAACCCATTAAACACAATTAGTTCACAGAGTGCCCCTATAGAATTCGTGATACCCAGCTCAAGCCCTTACTTTTTTGACCCGAGCTGCATGCACATGTACGCTAAACTGCGTATATCCCATTCAGATGGAACAGACTGCGATGATAGTTACTCTGCATACCCTGAAACCAACTTTCTACACTCCCTATTCAGCCAGTGTGAGGTGTATTTAAATCAGGTTAACATCTCGGCAGGAACGGGGTATTATCACCTTCGAGCCTATCTGGAAAATGTCCTCAACTTTTCAAAAGAAGCGAAGGACACCTTTTTAACTGCCAATGGCTATTATCAGACTACAGATGAAAGTAGTGTGAAGGATAAATTTAAAAATTCTAAAAAAAAGATACGAGCGTTTTGGCAGTCTTCATACAGACTTCACGTTCCAGGAGAAACTGCTTATGAACGGCGTCGATCTGAAACTACAGCTCAACCGCACGAGTCCCGAGATCTGCATAAATCTGAGGTCTGATCAAGAAGAGGGCGCAAAACCCGTTGTGATTCACATCATGGAAACATATTTACGTGTACGCCATGTGAAATTAAGTTCCCTCAAATCTGTAAAAATTGAAAAAAATTTAATACATGCAACAGTAAAATACCCAATTAGCAGAGTACAGATCAAACTATACACGGTGCCCGCCGGGTTGGCCTCGAAGCAGCTAGAAAACGTGGCCCTTGGAGTTCTACCTAAAAGGTTATTAATTGGAATGCAGGACCACGCCTCGACGAACGGAAAATATAAAGAGAGCCCCTTTAAATTCGAGAATTTCGACCTTAAAAATATAACTATACGTAAAAGGCGTTGCAGTGGGAGGGATTATGGCCACGGACTACTCATCAGACGCTGTGTTCCCGCTCTGCGCTAGAGCTTATAGTAGTCTGGCTCATAATGCTGGGGCCTGTGACGAGCTTGGGTTTAGCGTAACGCAGAAAGAATTTGGAAGAATTTAACATTTATTCATTGGATATTACGCCTGACTTTTCTGCTCGTATAAATACGGACCTAGGTCCACAACAAAGTGGGAACATCTCAGTCAGGTTGGAATTTGCCAACCCTATAGACGCGCCTATTAGTGTACTCGTTTACCTCGAATCACAGGCTCGAATAGAAGTTGACCGTTTCAGGAACGTTGTCACAGACTTTTAAAATGGACGCGAATACACTCCAGAGAGTAATGAAAAGTGACCGAATCACACGCTCCAAATTTATCGGTGTTTGCGAAGAATGAAATATTGAAATTGCCAACTACGAGAGACTGGTACGGGATTATTGTGAACACCGACATTGTGGGGGGTGAGGGGATTCATTGGTTTGCAATCTATTTTAAAAATAGGGAAAGAATGTACTATTTTGATTCTTTCGGCACTCAGCCCTAGAATGACCCTGTTATAGTAAAATTTTTCGAGCAGATACATGTCCCTGAAATTGTATGGAATCCTTATCGTTTCCAAGGATATTTTAGTAACACTTGTGGCATGTATAGCCTTTCATTTCTCCTGCACATGTCACGTGGGAGGGGATTTATAAATTTTTTTTAAATTATTCGATTTGTGCGACACTGAAATGAATGACGAGTTGGTATGCAGACAGATGAAAAAAGGTACCCATTTGTGAGCATTCGTTGTATTGTGTAAATGTATATAATTGTATCTATATAGTGTGAAGGCGTATTTGTAAAATTTCTCTATTAAAGCTTATTTAATGGACGCTAGTTCTGTAAGCCGCTTTGTATTTTCATTTAATTTATTAAATGGTAGAAAACATGTACAATGTGTTTTGTTCTTAACCCCCCCAAAAAAACTTACATTAGTTCCTCGATAACCTGGCATTCGTTGGACCGGATGTGAGCCATTACCTCTACCCCTGTATTCAGGCCCATGGACGGGCTGCTCGGTAAAGCCTCCAAATCATTTATTTCCCTTTCATCAAAACGAAAAGTTGCTATATCATGTTCGAACTCCGTATCGGCACTTTAAGGAGAAATTAACATGCTTAGTTCAACCTGATTCTTTTTAATTAAAGTCCATTTTTTCATGAATTGTGTTCAGAAATCATAGCTCAGTGCAAACTAGGCTATAATTGAGGATAACCGCTAATGAAACATTTACTATAAAATGTGAGTAGACAAAAACTTACATTAGCTCCACGATGACCTGGCGTTCGTTGGACCGGATGTGAGCCAATACCTCAACCTCGGTATTCAGGTCGCTGGGTTGGCTATGCGGTAAAGCCTCCAAATCATTTATTTCCCCTTTCATCAAAACGAAAAGTAGCTATAATAAGTTCAAGCTCCGTTTCGGTCCTTTTCGGAGAAATTAACGTTAGTTCATACTGAATCATTTAAAGTTAAGTTAAATTAAAGTTTAATTATGCCGGGGTATGCTACGCTAGGTTAGGTTATATTAAGAGATGAATGGCAAAACGCTGGGAGATGGAATCCCGTTAAACTGTAGTTCTAGGGTGGGGTGAAAAGTTTGACATTCTGGGATAGGTTAGGCTAGGTTATATTATACCCGGATAGGTTACGCTAGGTTAGACTATATTATGTTAGGTTAGGTTATATTATAACCGGTTAGGTTATGCTAGGTTAGGTTATATCACACCGTAACGATCCCGGTTGTTAACATAACCATATATATATATGGGGAGGGAGCTACAATAAGAGAAAACGCTTGGGTGATGGATTCCCCGTTAAACCGTAGGTCTAGGGTGGGGTGAAAAGTTTCACCTGTGCTAGGTTGTTATATTATACCCCGATAGGTTACGCTAGGTTAGGCTATATTGTGTCCGTTTGGGTTAGGTTATATTATAAGCGGTTAGGTAATGCTACGTTAGGTTATATCACCCCTAAGGGCTATGCTAGGTTAGGTTATATTATAATAAACGAGAAAGAGCCCTGGGATTAATTTTTCGTTGTAGAAAAATTAAGAATAAAAGGAAAAAATTAGTTTACTAAATAAATTATAAACGAGAAAGAATCCACCATGGTTAGGTTAGGCTATATTATTATAAACGATAGAGTCATGGGCCGATATATATATTATATAGGTTAGGTTAGGCTATATTATGTTCCGGCAAGGATATGATAGGTTAGGTTATATTATGGCTCGTTAGGTTCAGTTGTGTTAGGTTAGGTTATATTATTATAAAGAAGAAAGAGTCCTGGGAATAATTTTTTCGTTGTAGAAAAACTCAGAATAAAGCTTGGTTAGGTTAGGTTATATTATATCTGGTTAGGCCATGCTGGTTAGCTCGACCTCTGGGCAGATTTCCTTTCACTTCGTTTTATTACGAATTTTAAAAATTATAATACTTGCAATGAATGAAACGTATATAGACAGAGAATAAATCTCAATCTAGTTTTTCAAAACGCATTTATTATGGCTTTTTATAAATTAACTAACACATTGGGCAATAATTAAAAACCTATTATTTTTCACCAAAATACACAACAGAGGAACATTATATATATATATATATATTATATATATATAGAGAGAGAGAGAGAGAGAGAGAGAGAGAGAGAGACCGGGCCTCGACCTCTGGGCAAACAGTCTTTCACTTCGTTTTATTACGGCTTTTTATAAATTAACTAACTGATTGAAACGTTATATATTCACATAGCCCGGCCTTCCGCTTAAATCACAAGCTATTTTTCAAAACGTATTTATTATGGCCTTTTATCAATTATTTAACACTGGCACTGAATGAACCGAAGTATGTAATCACAAATTAAGTTAATTACTCACATTTCAAATGATGTATCCGTTGGCCCTTGCATTCCATCACAAATTTCTGCAACAGTCTGCGTTGAAAGAAGTTCATTCTGGTCAGTCGCCTCGAAAAGGTGAAGCGTAGAAATCTTCATCTTCAAACAATTCCGGAGAGAGGTAGAGCTGCTGTTACTGACTTATGACGAGATATTTCTGTAGCACTCGCTGATAATGCACCTGATGAGGATTCCAAATGAAAATGCTTCCTTTTATAATGGGACTCGTAATTGTGAACATCCCACAATACCCGATTCGCTAGCTTCCTATTGGCCATCAGTGAAATTTGGGTGGAGCTTAACGTATAGGCCCGTCTAGCCTCCAACCAGAGGCCCTGGACTCCGCCCACAGGATTGTGATTGGCTGCCCCGTGAAATCTGGGGCGTGTCAGATATACCCATTCGTAGAGAGAGAGAAACGCGTTGTTTTTTATCTTGCTTTCTGGCTCCGATGATTTGGCGGGGGAAGGGAGATTTGAACGTATGATAGGCATCCAATTATACGAGGTGCTTAACGAGGTTGGAAGATAAATTTGTAAACGGTTTATTGTACCCCATCTAAAATATGTTCGGAAAATTTATTTCGTCTGAAAAATAAAACGTCAGAAACTGGAAGATAGTTTCAAAACCAATTACCCATGAATGAAAAAGAAAAAGTCATCAGCGCGCGGTCTACAGCACTTCGGAACAATTCTCTTAGCTGTAAAAGTTTATGGCTCCCAGATTTCGCGTACGATACAATCTTGTAAAATAAATTTAAAAAAAATGACAGATGTGTGATGGATGCGGATCATTAAACCCCAAAGCTTATTTCGAGATCATAAACTTCTGTACGTCATTCGTCAGCCAGACTCTGTACTCATTCGTCAGCCAGACTCTGTACTGAACGGACACATTTCCTGAGCTCTCTGATATTGCATCTACTTTTGTATATTGCTAAGAATTTTACTTTTGGAAAGTTTTGAATTTTATATACTTGCGTTTATATTTATAGTTAAGTAATTGAATATTAGTGATTTTTAGCGATTTAGAAGTTTTCATAGCGTGCCGGGTTAATTTAACTTAAACTTGTGACGATTATAAACTAATTTTTAACTGCGCGATGCCGTCGCAGAAAGCGTCGTGTGTTAGGTGTAGGGTAACCCGGTGGTATTCAGAATTTAAAGATTATAACAGCGATTACCGAGATATCAGTTTGTTTCTTTTGCGAGTTAATGGAGGAAATAGTTGACATAAAACGCAGTGTACGTGAGGTAACGGAAAGACTTGCAACGCTTGATGAGGACAGGGGTAGGGCTACGGTTGACGAAAGCCGAACCAATACTAACGTTGAAGACGTTAGTAATTTGAAGGGTGAGGTGCGTAACCTAGTTTCTAGTTTAGGTAGCTTGTCGGGAAGGTTGGATCTACAGATCTACAGAAGCTAAGGCTAACAAAGACCCTAAGATCCACTCTAAGGTTAGCCCGAGAGAAAGGAAAGAGTAGGGGGTAGAGAGAAGAGAAGAGAATAAGGGGTTAAGTAAGGAGCAACACCTATCATTCGTGGGTTAACATTCATTCAGAAAAGGAGAAAAAAGACTCACCATCATCATCCGCCGGCCACTGCCACGTTCGTGTTAGTCTAATTTTTTTTTTTTTTATAATTTTATTGCTGGCATTACACGCTGGCATTCATCGTCAACAGACTCATCCTCGAGCACTACCACCAGAGCTTCCGTTGCTAACTTTGTTTTTTTATATTAAACAACGTTAATACCTTTAAAATGTCTGTCAAGACGGTTCTTAAACATATTAACGCTGGTAGAATGAACGACTGACGCGGGAAGATTATTCCATTTATCAATTACTTTAAACGTAAAGAAGTTTTTAGCGATATTAGTAATGAAACGTCTGCCACGCAACTTAAATCCGTTATTGCGAGTATTACTATTATCGAAAGTGAACAATTTGTCAAAATTTACGTTATCGATGTTATTAACGATTTTGAAAACTTGAATAAGCTCCCCCTTATCTTCTAGTTTCGAGTGAATACAGGTCTAACTCTTTAATCCTATCTTCATAAGGCTTATTGCGCAATGACGGAATAAGTTTCGTGGCACGACGCTGAACCCTTTGTAACCTATCAATATCCTCACGCAAGTACGGGCACCAAAACTGAACCCCATATTCTAAATGAGGCCTGACTAGGGACTTGTAAAGGGGCAATATAATATCCTTCGATTTAAATTCGAAATTACGCGCTATGAAGCCTAACATCCTATTAGCTTTTGCGCAAGACTCCAGGCACTGGTTCCTAACCTTTAAATCCTTAGATACGCGTACACCTAAATCTACTTCCTCGTCAACGCTCGCTAACTCCCTATCATCCATCGTGTACGTGTAATTATTGTTGCGAGAACCTATATGCAAAACTTTACATTTGTCTACTTTAAATTGCATCTGCCACTTATCTGTCCACTCCATAATCCTATTTACATCGTCTTGGATCCTATTTCTATCGTCCTCGTTAACAACCTTACCGCCTATTTTAGTATCCGAATTTTGACACGTTACTAGTCAATCCTACATCTATGTCGTTAATGTAAATTACGAATAGCAATGGGCCTAACACTGAACCCTGTGGGACACCGCTACCTACAGCTAACCACCCGGATTCACTACCATTAACTACGACCCTCTGCCTCCTAGCACGAAGCCATTCTTCTAACCAGTTAGCTACCTGACCGTGTATACCGTGCGCTTTAACCTTCGCAATTAGTCTCCTATGCGGAACTGTATCGAACGCCTTTTTAAAATCTAAATAAATAACGTCAGCTGCTCTATGCCTATCGTATTCGCGCACTATTTCGTTATAAAATCCTAACAAATTAGTTAAACAAGACCTATGGCGTCGAAACCCATGCTGACTACTATTAATCAAATCTCTACTTTCTAAGTGAGCGATAATACGATCCCTAACTACGGATTCCAAAAGTTTACCGACAATTGACGTTAAGCTAATGGGCCTATAATTGCTAGCTACTGCGCGGTCGCCTTTTTTAAAAATAGGCGTGACGTTAGCTAATTTGAAGTCTTCAGGAATAATCCCCGTTTCGAGTGACTGATTAAAAATCTTCGTTAAGGGGCCTACGATAACCTCTTTCAAATGTCTGGGATAAAAAGCGTCAGGGCCTGGAGCCTTGCTAACTTTTAGCCTATCGATATAATGCGCAATCTCAGCCTCGTAAACAGTTATTTCATCCAAAATAGTCTCGCTACTAAATGGAACGATATCGTCCACGTCGGGGACATTATTTACGTCTTCTACGGTAAAAACTGTCGCAAAAAAGTTATTGAAAATACCCGCCATCGCCTGAGCGTCGGAAGCCAAAGCGCCATTAACATCCACTAGAGGGCCTATGTTATCTTTTACCGGCTTACGATTATTTACGTATTCAAAAAACTTTTTCGGTTTATGTTTACTATCCGCAGCTATAAGTATCTCTAAATTACGCTTGGCATTCCTAACTGATGTTTTAACCTGACGTCTAAGCTCGATATATCTATTAAAGTTAGCTGCTGTGCCATTGCGCTTACTAAGTATATACGCTCTATTACGCTCGGTTATAAACTCTCCTATTTCCCAGTCCACCACTTCGGCCTACCACGATTTCTAGCGCGCTTGGGCCTACGAGGAATAAACTCCCTTTCAATATTCCTAAAACTTTCTTTAAACGCCACCCAACGCAAATTTGTGTCATTGCCCATAAATAAGTTATTCCAGTCTACTACTCTCATCCTATCAGCAAAACTATCAAAATTAGCCCTACGAAAATCAGGGACTTCTATTACGTTACTATCCTGGTATTTTTTATCGCTAACTTAAACCTAAGAATTTGATGATCACTACATCCTAAACTCTCGCCTACTTCTAAACCTTCGACTATATTCTCGCCGTTCGTCATCACCAAATCTAAAATATTGTCACCGCGCGTTGGTTCGGTAACTATCTGTCGTAAAAAGTTATCGTCCATAAACTCAACCAATCTCAAACCCTCCTCATTACCAGTAAAATTCTCGTAATTAACATTAGGGCAGTTAAAGTCTCCGACAATTATACTATTCCGATTGTCAATAAAATTACCAAGAAGTGAGTAAAATCTAGCATCTGTATCGAGGAGTTGAACGGGAGGTCTATAAACAACAACAAAATTAAAACTAATACTACGCGCCCTAACTTCAACACATATCGCATTAATTGCTGCCGGAAAATCTAACTTAACCTCGATAACCCTAAGGGAATTACGAATGAGGAGCAAAACGCCTCCACCGAACCTATGTAACCTATCATTAGTAAAGAGTTTAAAACCCGGTATATGAAGTTCCCCCAACAAGTCCCGAGTCACGGTATTTAACCAAGTTTCAGTGATAGCAACTATATCATAGTTGTCGGAATAAATTATCGCCTTAAATTCATTTAATTTATTTCTAATACTACGCGCGTTAGAATAAAAGACGTTTAAGTTATTTTTTACCACGGGCCCGCGTTTTAAACTATTTATCACGTCGGGCCCGCGTTTCCCTGACCCACAACGTTTAAAGAAGGCTTCGACCTATACAGCTTTCGCACATTTTCGTCTATTAACCTACCTAGCCTAGCATTACCTATTTCATTAAAATGCACCCCCATCTTTTATAAAAAGGGTTAAGGTTGGTCCGAGAGTAGTAGATGGGAGGGATTTAGAGAAGTTAAGGGTGGAGCTAGGCCGCGTACGTTAGGTGATAGGAATCCCCCCCCCTATCGAGGTTTCGAACCCTTTCGCCCATTTGGAAAGGGACGTGAATGAGGGGGAAACTATTTTAATCGGGCACTCTTTAGTGCGCCACATGGACAAAGAGTTCGTTGAACGGCATCCAACCAAGAGAAGGAGAGTCTGTCTCCCAGGGGCCAGGGTTGACAGAGTTAGAGACGAAGGGGATAGGATTGACGTTGCCTCCCGTCACTCGATGTTGGTGACGATGGTAGGAGGCAACGACTCGTATAGGCCCGATACAAGAGTGCCTGACCTTTTGGAGAGATATAGGGGGTTAATTAGGTCCCTGAAGGCGAGGTCAGATAGGTCTTTAGTTCTAGGTATTACCCCTAGGCACGGGTTCGGTCTTAGGATTACGTCAAAAACAATATTTTTTAATACTAAATTAGAAGAGATTTGTGCTGAGGAAAATGTACCCTTCGTAAAGCTGTGGTCCGAATTCAGTGATCCTAGCCTTTTTATAAAAGATGGGGTGCATTTTATTGAAATAGGTAATGCTAGGCTAGGTAGGTAGGTAGGTTAATAGACGAAAATGTGCGAAAGCTGTATAGGTCGAAGCCTTCTTTAAACGTTGTGGGTCCGGGGAACGCGGGCCTGACGTGAAAAATAGTTTAAAACGCCGGCCCGTGGTAAAAAATAACTTAAATGTCTTTTATTGTAACGCGCATAGTATTAGAAATAAATTAAACGAATTTAAGGCGATAATTTATTCCAGCAACTACGATATAATTGCTATAACTGAAACGTGGTTAAATACCGTGACTCGGGACTTGTTGGGTGAACTTGATATACCGGGTTTTAAGCTCTTTACTAATGATAGGTTACATAGGCTTGGTGGCGGCGTTTTGCTGTACATTCGTAATTCCCTTAGGGCTATCGAGTTTAAGATAGATTTTCCTGCAGCAATTAATGCGATATGTGTTGAAGTTAGGGCGCGTAGTATTAGTTTTAATTTTGTTGTTGTTTATAGACCTCCCGTTCAACTCCTCGATACAGATGCTAGATTTTACTCACTTCTTGGTAATTTTATTGACAATCGGAATAGTATAATTGTCGGAGACTTTAACTGCCCTAATGTTAATTACGAGAATTTTACTGGTAATGAGGAGGGTTTGAGATTGGTTGAGTTTATGGACGATAACTTTTTACGACAGATAGTTACCGAACCAACGCGCGGTGACAATATTTTAGATTTGGTGATGACGAACGGCGAGAATATAGTCGATAGTTTAGAAGTAGGCGAGAGTTTAGGATGTAGTGATCATCAAATTCTTAGGTTTAAGTTATCGATAGAAAACACTAAAGATAGTAACGTAATAGAAGTCCTTGATTTTCGTAGGGCTAATTTTGATAGTTTTGCGGATAGGATGAGATAGTGGACTGGGATAACTTATTAATGGATAATGACACAAATTTGCATTGGGAGGCGTTTAAAGAAAGTTTTATGGATCAAGTAAAGATAAGCACCCCCAGCCTTCTTTAATTAGCCTTATAAGGCTAACTAACGAAAATATCACGACCTAACCTAACCAATCGTCAAGGGCGTACAGTTGATTTAACGATTGGTTAGGTTAGGTCGTGATATTTTCGTTAGTTAGCCTTATAAGGCTAATTAAAGAAGGCTGGGGGTGCTTAACTTTACTTGATCCAGTTTTATGAATATTGAAAGGGAATTTATTCCTCGTAGGCCCAAGCGCGCTAGAAATCATGGTAGGCCCAAGTGGTGGAATAGGGAAATAGGCGAGTTCATAAACGAGCGTAACAGAGCGTATAGCTTAATAAGCGCAATGGCACGGCAGCTAACTTTAATAGATATATCGAGCTTAGACGTCAGGGTAAAACATCAGTTAGGAATGATAAGCGTAATTTAGAGATACTAATAGCTGCGGATAGTAAACATAATCCACAAAAGTTTTTTGAATACGTCAATAATCGTAAGCCGATAAAAGATAACATAGGCCCTCTAATAGATTTTAACGGCGCTTTGGTTTCTGACGCTCAGGCGATGGCGGGTATTTTCAATAACTTTTTTGCGACAGTTTTTACCGTAGAAGACGTAAATAATGTCCCCGATGTGGACGAGATCGTTCCATTTAGTAGCGAGACTATTTTGGATGAAATAACTGTTTACGAGGGTGAGATTGCGCATTATATCGATATGCTAAAAGTTAGCAAGGCTCCAGGCCCTGACGCTTTTATCCCAGACATTTGAAAGATTTGAAAGACGTTATTGTAGGAACCTTAACGAAGATTTTTAATCAGTCACTCGAAACGGGGATTATTCCTGAAGACTTCAAATTAGCTAACATCACGCCCATTTTTAAAAAAGGCGACCGCACAGTAGCTAGCAATTATAGGCCCATTAGCTTAACGTCAATTGTGGATAAACTTTTGGAATCCGTAGTTAGGGATCATATCATCGATCACTTAGAAAGTAGATATTTGATTAATAGTAGTCAGCATGGGTTTCAACGCCATAGATCTTGTTTAACTAATTTGTTAGAATTTTATAACGAAATAGTGCGCGAATACGATAGGCATAGAGCAGCTGACGTTATTTATTTAGATTTTAAAAAGGCGTTCGATACAGTTCCGCATAGAAGATTAATTGCGAAGGTTAAAGCGCACGGTATACGCGGTCAGGTAGCTAACTGGTTAGAGCAGTGGTCGGCGAACTTTTTTGGGTATTACCCCAAAATATATTTGAGGACGTAATCAGGACGTAAATTCGTAATATTCTAAAATTTAGAATAACGCCACATTTATGTAACAAAATAAAATAAAAATATATGAAAAAAATATCAGCACAAAGTCTCTCTCATACCGCACGCATTACCCCCAAAAGTTTTAAATTTACCCCATTTGGGTAATTTACCCCTGTTCCCCGACCACTGGGTTAGAGGAATGGCTTCGTGCTAGGAGACAGAGGGTCGTTGTTAATGGTAGTGAATCGGGGTGGTTGGATGTAGGTAGCGGTGTCCCACAGGGTTCAGTGTTAGGCCCATTGCTATTCATAGTTTACATTAATGACACAGATGTAGGATTGACTAGTAACGTGTCAAAATTCGCGGACGATACTAAAATAGGCGTAAGGTTGTCAACGAGGACGATAGAAATAGGCTCCAAGACAATGTAAATACGATTATGGAGTGGACGGATAAGTAGCAGATGCAATTTAACTAGACAAAATAAAGTTTTGCATATAGGTTCTCGTAACAATAATTACACGTACACGATGGATGATAAAGAGTTAGCGAGCGTTGACGAGGAAGTAGATTTAGGCGTACACGTATCTAAGGATTTAAAAGTTAGGAACCAGTGCCTGGAGTCTTGCGCAAAAGCTAATAGGATGTTAGGCTTCATAGCGAGTGATTTCGAATTTAAATCGAAGAATACTATATTGTCCCTTTACAAGTCTCTAGTCAGGCCTCATTTAGAATATGCTGTTCAGTTTTGGTGCCCGTATTTGCGTGAGGATGTTGATAGGTTAGAAAGGGTTCAGCGTCGTGCCACGAAACTAATTCCGTCATTGCGCAACAAGCCTTATGAAGATAGCATTAAAGTGTTAGACTTGCATTCACTCGAAACTAGGAGATTAAGGGGGTAGCTTATTGAAGTTTTCAAAATCGTTAATAACATCGATAACGTAAATTTTGACACTGTTCACTTTCGATAATAGCAATACTCGTAACAACGGATTTAAGTTGCGTGGCAGACGTTTCATTACTAATATCGCCAAACACTTCTTTACGTTTAAAGTAATTGATAAATGAAATAATATTCCAGCGTCAGTGGTGAACTCTACCAGCGTTAATGTGTTTAAAAACCGTCTAGACAGACATTTTAAAAATATTAACGTTGTTTAAAATAATAAAAAAAACAATTAGTAACAGGAGGTCTGTGGGTGGTGATCGAGGATGAGTCTGTTGACAATAATGCCAGCTTGTGACATGCCAGCGTGTGATGCCAGCAATGAAATTATTATTAATAAAAAAATAGACTAACACGAACGTAGATGTAGCTCGTAGCGTAAACTAACCCACGTTTTGGTTAACTATCTATTTTTTTTCTTTTTCTTATCCTCTCCTTACTTGCATGTCTGTAGTTTGCATGGTATGACAGAGAGTTAAGACTGTTTGCATGGTTTGTACGCGTTCTTATTTTACTTCTTTTCATCTTTCACCCCTCTCCTATTCTCTTCGACTATTTTTCTGGCTTGTCGGCAGTGGCCAGCGGATGATGATGGCGAGTCTTTTTTCTCTTTTTCTGAATGAATGTTAACCCACGAGTGATAGGTGTTGCTACTTAACCCCTTATTTTCTTCTCTTAACCCCCTACTCTTTCCTTTCTCTCGGGCTAACCTTAGAGTGGATCTTAGGGTCTTTATTAGCTTTAGCTTCTGTAGATCAGGTTTGTGTATTTTAGTGAGTCCATACATAGTACCTGGACTGGATCCAGAAACAAATAATTTCCAAAAACCTCTGAGATTATATTATTAGATTATTATTAGTTTAATTTCATCTATTTACCTTTTAGTTTTAATGTTTTTCATTTTCTTAGCTACTTTTTATAATTTTTAACTTTATTTTAAATTGTTATTAAACAATTTGTATTTTGTGATTTGTCATTTTATTGTTTTAGCCCTGAAGATGGCATTAGTACATTCCGAAACGTTGGTACTAATTAAACCTTGAAGAATGTTTATTTTTTCTCTGGCGTTCCTGTTTATTATTAAACTGCGTGGTAAATATACAGTTTGACGGCTCCACGAATACCGATATTTTAGTCATAAAAACCATAAATATGTAAGGGGTTCCAAAAAACCTTAGCCCCCCCCCCCCCATTTGCAGCTTACATGTTTGTTTATATCGAAATAGTTTTTAGTGATTATAAAAATATATAAAATTCTTTATTTATTGCAGGTATTAAAATTACTCTAGCTGATAAAGTGATAATATAATGGCTTCTCAATTAATTGGTGATTCGGAGATGCAACGTGTAATAGATGGCATACGAGCAATAACATTTCGGGAAGCTCGTGATGCTGGAGCCACCTTTATAACACGTTCATGGGTTGCCAAAAAGTTGCGAAGAAGTGAGGACTTCGTCAAAAGAAATTGGAATAAAACTTTGGATGAATGTGAAATGGATACAACCAAATCTGGGCGCCCAAATTTGCCACTCTCTCAGGAAACAAAGGACATCATTGAAAGCGGTACGCGTAAGCGAAAAAACAGCTGTGCTAAACTTTTAGAGAGATCGAAGTGTTGAGAGGAAAGATCGTTAGTGGTGAGATCATTCGACTGTACCGTCATAGGCAAGGTTTAAAGCCTTGGCATGAACTTCCAAAGCCAAGAAAAACTCAACTTAACATCGATGACAGAATGTGGTTTGCCCATTATCTTGAAGATTGGGATGTGGATGATTTCATGTATTTAACTGTCTCCGATGAATTTTTTGTTTACGTAACACGTCGGCCTAACTACCAAAATGATCAAGTGTGGGCCACACCACCAGATGAAATCGATGACAATGAACATTTTCGCGAATTATTAAAAAGTCCAGACTGTGTTGGTGTGTTTTTGTTTTGTTCACTGCGAAGAAGCTCATATGGGTGCTGAAGCCAAATGGTCAGAGTTGGGATGAGCAGTATTTTCGTGATATTATTCTATCCCAGCATGTCATTCCTTTTCTAAGAAACCCAAACAATGTTATGGATGTCGATCAGGTCACACTTCTGCACGATAAGGCCCCCTGCTTTAAGGCAATAGCCACTCAACAGTTTTTGCGGAACCATGAGATCGATTTCTTTGGAAATGAAGAATGGCCAGGAAATTCTCCTGACCTGAACGTCTGTGAACACATTGGATCAGTTATAAAGGACAAGGTTGAATGTCTCTTGTTTCAAAAACCTGCAGCAAATCGATTTTCGAAGGATACAATGACGCAACACATTGAAACTGTTTTAACAAATTTGCGTAACGATCAAGATCTATTCACGTCACATTTGGCAAGCTACCCAAAGCGAATTCAGGCTGTCTTGGAAGCCAATGGCGAGAACACCAAGTTCTAATTGTTTCTCATTAAATGCAAGATTAAATTCTCTTTTGTAAGGTATGTTTAGTTTTACTGTACCTCTAATGGTTTAGGCCATGGGCGGGGAGGGGGTCTAAGGTTTATTGGAGCCCCGTATATTTGGAGACTGTCTGAAGACCATGGCATCGGTAAAGTTTTGTAAATCCCCGTAAAGTATTTTTTATTAATATTTTTAATAAGAACTACTTTGTGCCATTCCGCCGCATGATTGCCTATGAAATGTGTAAATGAGGTGGAAATGGGTTAGTTTGGAGTGTAACGTTGATGGTGGATGTGTGCACTGGATGTTCCGTCAGTGAGCTTAAACTAGTTACAGAGGATTGTGTTAAATTTACCCAAAGTAGCAGATCTGTAAAAGTAGTAGAAAAAATCAAGAATTATCACCAAATAATGCAGAAAAAAAATTATCACCATTTAAATAACTAAGGTCAATTGAATGCCCAGTTAGGTCAATTGAATGCCAGGTTAGGTCAATTGAATGCCAGGTTAGGTCAATTGAATGCCAGGTTAGGTCAATTGAATGCCAGGTTAGGTCAATTGAATGCCAGGTTAGGTCAATTGAATGCCAGGTTAGGTCAATTGTACGCCCTTGACGATTGGTTAGGTTAAGTCGTGATATTTTCGTTGGTTTTATTTCCTGCTCGTTGGGCAGTTTTACTACCTCGCGACTTTTACTTCTCTTTTTTTTTTATCTATGTCTTCATTCCGTATTATATGCAAAAGACCACTTTTTTCCTACGTGGTCAAAATATGATGATAAAAACCCATTCTAATAGACAAGAGTTTATTTCCACAATAGTTTCGATGCCCACTGGCATCCTCTTCGGGTGGATACAGAAAAACGAATGAATCAAAAACAAGAGGGAAAACAGTCCAGGGACCATTAAGAAATTCGCACCTAAGTTAGATCCCGTTCTCCCGACACTGGAAGGGCATTTTTTATTGAAGGGACCCACTTATAAGTACATTCGCACAAATTTAAAACTATCTTCTTGTTCTATACATAGAGATTCTATTATTTTGACATAATTACTGCATTTATTATTGCATTTACATTTTCTAACATTTATTATTATTACCTTTACACTAATTATTACATTTATTTTATTACCTTTATTATACATTTATATTTATGGTACCTGTAGGTTATCTCCCCCCCCCCACCAATTTTGACAATATTTTCGTTAAAACTAACGAAAATATCACGACTTAACCTAACCAATTATCAAGGGCGTACAGTTGATCTATTATTAATTATAACATTGTTTGTTTCTGGAATAGTATTTACTATTTACTAATAAATCAACTGTACGCCCTTGATAATTGGTTAGGTTAAGTCGTGATATTTTCGTTAGTTTTAACGAAAATATTCTGTCAGAATTGGTGGGCGGGGGGAAGATAACCTACAAATACCATATTTACTTCCACATTTATTACTTCCATTATTACATTTACGTTTATTATTCCATTTACATTTTACCGAAAAAAAAAAAACCGAATGAACCAAAAGCGAGTAAGGAAACAATCCAGAGACCTTTAAGAAATTCACACTTAGGTTAGAACCCGTTCACCCGACTCCGTAAGGGATTTTTTGACCAAGAATCTCATTAAAGGGTCTAACTTATAAGTACCTTCGCACAAATTAAAATTATCTTCTTGTTCTATACATACAGATTCTATTATTTTTCTTTTGTCATAATTATTACATTTATAAAGTACCTTACTTGATTCCCAATCTATAGCATGATTATTTTGGCTGGCGTGATAAAAAATGGCATTATTAGTATTACAACTTCTGAAGGCATATTTGTGTTCTTTAATACGGTTTCAATATTTCTTCCAGTTTCTCCTACTACTAAATCACAACTTTTACAGGGAATGCTGTAGACACAGGCTTGTTCCTGTTTTGCAATGTTATTCCTAACCAATTTACTTTTCACGGTAGACGAATAGTCCCTGGACTGTTTTCCCTCTTGTTTTTGGTTCATTCGTTTTTCTGTATCCACCCGAAGAGGATGCCAGTAGGCATCGAAACTGTTGTGGAAATAAACTGTCTTTTAGAGGGTTTTTATTATCATATTCCGTATTATATTGTTATTCGCTATTATATTGTTGTTCGTTATTTCCTCTTCTCTCTCTTCCACCCGAATTTTCATTGGGACATTTCCGGACTCTTGTTTCCCCATTATCCCATCCTTTTTTGTAACACTCGAATTTGCTTTCTCCATTTCTTTAAATACAGCAAAGGAGTTTACAGTCTGTATACGCGTCACACAGAAATTTGATTCCCACGATCTGTTGCGCGTTCGAGACGAGATATATTTTCCTATCATCCGAATTCATGCAGATAAAGTCGTGCAGTTTTTGACAGAAATCGCATCTTATTATTGCATTTTCAGTTGTTTCCAGATTACACAAATTGCAGATTAAGTGAGAATTTGGACTTATGGTTATGCAATTCATTAATTATCGTAAAAAGAAACACACACACACACTATTTTTTTTCCTCTCTCTTTTCTTTCCTTTCGATGGTCACGAAGGTTTTCTGACCTTTGCGTTTTATGACCTTTTTCCTACCTTGTTCCAAAATTTCTCGAATGCCAACCGTATTACGGTTTAAATATATACGTTAAACTGGTGATAATTTATGTAAACTGTATTGCACTTTCTTAATTTTAATGAATTTCACTTTATAATTTATATGCACGGATTCACTGATACTTTATACACTTTCGGGTATAAACAGAATAAACCGCCGAGTAGTTTATTCCCTTCTTATTTGGGTGTTAATACAGAGAGAGAGAGAGAGAGAGAGAGAGAGAGAGAGAGAGAGAGAGAGAGAGAGAGAGAGAGAGTTACAAGGAGGAGGAGTTACAAGGAAAAGAAGTACCTCAAAAGGCCTTGCGGCCCATACCGAGGAGGTACCAATGGCAACGGGAGCCAGGGAAAATTTTGTAAAAGTTTATTTTTCTTTCAACTATCCTAGCAGTAGTAGAAAACTGGATAGTAAAGTAGAAGGCTCTCTCCCCACCCTCCGCTCCCTCCCTGCCAGAGGCAGGTACGGAAAAAGGTTGAAGAAAATACCTTGACCCTGGAAAAGTAGCCAAGGAAATTTTACAGGAAAGTGGAGAATATATAAATAGCTCTATATTTAGCTTGCTCACAGAGACACCGAGCAAGCGAACTCCTGCAGAGTTTTCTGAGGTTTTAATCTTAAACTATGAGTGTGTTCAGTACTTTGTCTAGCCTATTTTTAAACAGATTTACACTTTGACTGGAAACAACCTCTGAGGGAAGTTGGTTCCAGATATTAACTATTTTATAGGAAAAGAAATTTCCGCAGACTGAGGTCCTAAATGTCTTTACACACTCAAATAGTGTGCAAGATTTCGTCTAACCTTTTCTTGAACTGATCCACAGAGGAACTGTTCACAACTTCCGAAGGTAACCTGTTCCATGTGTCACAGATCTTATACGTAAAGTAATTCCCACACACACTAGTCCTAAACCGTTTCAAATCCAACTTCCAACCATTGTTGCGAGTTGGGTTATCATTTAAACTAAACATATTTCTAAATCGACATCGTTGAACCCTCGTAAGAGCTTGAAAACCTCGATCAGTTGACCGCGCAGCCTCCGAGTTTCAAGCGAAAACAAGTTCAGGGCGCGTAACCGTCGATTGTAGCCCATATGCCTAACGGAAGGGATTAACTTTGTGGCCCTCGCCTGCACTCGCTCCAGCCTCTCAATATCTTTCCTGAGGGTGGGCGACCAGAACTGCACAGCATACTCCAGGTACGGCCGAACAAGGGAATTGTACAGTGAGAGCACAATCTCCTTGTTCCGAAACTGAAATTGCCTCCTGATATAACCCAATAGTTTCTGGGCTTTCTTTTCCACCTCTACACATTGTTTCGTAAACTTAAGGTCGCTGCTAATTAGCACACCCAAGTCCTTTTCTAAATCAGTCACCTCGATATTACTGCCCAACATCGAGTAGTCCGACTTGGGATTGGCGTAGCCAATGTGCATCACTTTGCATTTACCCAAGTTAAACGGCATTTGCCATTTTTCGGACCACTCTCCTATCCTACCTAGGTCCGCACGCAGTTCCTCGATCGCTTCGGGCGTCCCAACATTGGCCCCAAGCTTGGTGTCATCAGCGAATTTGGCGATCCGACTGACGATGCCACCGTCGATATCATTTATGTAAATGGTAAACAACAGTGGCCCCAAAACGGAACCCTGAGGAACCCCACTAGTGACCGAGGCCCAACCCGAACTAGCCCCTTTAATTACCACCCTCTGCCGCCTATTCCTCAGCCAGTTTTCAATCCACCTACCTATTTCCCCACCGATACCCAGCGCGCGCACTTTCGCCATTAGCCGGCGGTGAGGTACCTTATCAAAGGCTTTCTGAAAGTCGAGATAAAGTATATCAATCGCCCTACTCTTATCGTACTCACTCAACATGACGTGGAAAAACTCGAGCAAGTTGGTGAGACACGACCTATGCCGTCTAAACCCATGTTGGGAGTCCCCAAGCAGCTTGTAGGAATCCAAATGGTCAACGATTCTATCAGCTATTATCCTTTCTAATAATTTACCTACAACTGAAGTGAGACTAATAGGACGATAGTTCCCTGGACTTTCGTGATCCCCTTTCTTAAAGATAGGGGTCACGTTGGCCTCCCTCCAGAGAGAGAGAGAGAGAGAGAGAGAGAGAGAGAGAGAGAGAGAGAGAGAGAGAGAACGTCCATTCCCCACAAGGTACAAGCAGACTATATATATATATATATTTTTTTTTTGGGGTTGTTTAACCACCTCCGCAACATCTAAGGTGAAAAAAAAAATATATATATATATTAATATATTATACAGTATATTAAGCGTAGTTGAAGTTATTTCAAATAAAATATGAAATAAATGCATAAGTTGCATCTTGCATGAAACCTGTTTCAAAGAGGATTAAGAAATACATTAATTTTCTTTACACTACGCGCGTTAACGGAGTTTAAATGAATTTAAACTGACCAGTGTTTATAGCGAGTGATAAAATATTAATCTTTTCCTTTATAGCAACTCCCATTGTTTTACTGTGTTACTTCGTGTACCCTTCGTGCGGGTAACAAAAGTACCCCGCCCTCCAACTTTAGAACGAGACGTGAATGTAAAAACTAACCAACTCATTTGGTTGATTGAATGCCCGGTTAGGTCAATTGTACGCCCTTGACGATTGTTTAGGTTAAGTCGTGGTATTTTCGTTAGTTTTAACGAAAATATCACGACTTGGTGACAGTTTTTGCCCTTGATAATTGGTTAGGTTAACTGAAAAGAAGAAATTGGGGGTACGATAAAGGTAAAGATCCAAAATTTCATATATAATTTAATATTACTAAATTGAAAACCTTTCCTGGCGATATGACCTTTGATGCTGTGGGAGGTTAACCCCTCCAACAAATGTCCAGCCGATATCATACAAAATATAAATTAAGGTACCGTATGTTATAGGTATAGAGACGGTATACTAATAAATTACGGTACATGTCTTGGTAGAGAAATACAATATTACTGAGGTATAGGTACGGAGTTTCATTTCGGTATTATTAGGGATGCACTAAATATTGAAATTTGCATGAACGAATATTCGGTGGAAAAATACCGATTATACACATCATAGCAAGATAAAGTAAAGTGCTTAATGTTAATTATAAAATGTAGATTTTTCATCCCTCAATCTATCATAGATAATATCCTATTTATTGCCTTTTAATTTCTGGTTGACTCAATACGAACGACTTTCATTTTTGCGTGTTCATCTATTGTATGTACGTTAACGAACGACTCGAGGCTGTTTGATATGCGACAGATTTTGCGAAATGGAATAAAATGTTTTGACTTTGTTGTATCTGCAAGTAAAATTAATGCGATTGTTAGAGATAATGCTCCAAACACGGTGGCAGATATTCGAGAAAGGAATTTCATTACATTTTTGTTTTATACATCGCAACTTTGGGATGAATGAAAGAAAACTACCCACAGCCTTCTTTAGTTAGCTTTATAAGGCTAACTAACAAAAATATCACGACCTGACCTAACCAATCGTTAGGTCAACTGTACGCCCTTGACGACTGGTTAGGTTAGGTCGTTATATTTTCGTTAGTTACACTTATAAAGCTAACCAAAGAAGGCTGGGGGTGGTTTTCTTTCATTAATCCCAACTTTGTAGTGGAGCTTCCATTTTAACATAAAAATCGGTTACATATATTGTTAGTGTATGGAGATGTACTCAGTGGTGTAGTGCTAAATAAAGAAGTGAGGGAACGCATTTTGAAAGTGTTACTCAGATGCGGGGAGGAGAATGGCGAGCGCGGCGAGCCCATACAGCTGGGGGTCCGGGGGCACTGTAAGCCCCCCGGGAAATCTTTTGAAATCTGACCAATTTCAGGGATATTTTGAGGTCATATGCACTGGATATTAGGATATATTCCAAGGTTGAAGATGCAGTATTTCCAGTGTCATTAGATATACGACATCCAGTACGATCAATAAAAATAGCTAACAACTGGAATGATTAACTAAAAAAAAGTTAACAACTGGTACGCCGTGGTGACTGTTTCACCAGATCTTTATAGGCTAGCATTGCCTCAGTCGAAGCTAAAAGAGATGTAGCAGTTAATGATTCTTTCTCATATTTCTTCTAGGGGTGGGAATTAAAATTTCATGACGTTAGAGATTTGTAAGTTCGGATTTATTTGAAATAGTGAGGGAACGCCGTTCCGTCTACCAAAAAGAGTAAGGGAACGCCGTTCCCACGTGTTCCCACAGCACTACACCACTGGATGTACTGCCAGTTATTTTCACCACTTATCATCAGAATTGACAAAACTGCATACTTTGCAGCAGCAATTAAGAGTCTGAAAGTATGAACTAATGCAAAATGGTGTACACGATGGAATAGATCTCGATGCATGTTACAGAGGATGTTTAAAAGAACTATCCAAAGCTTGAGCCGTTATCAGTGGAACATCAATGAAAAACCTGTGCATGTTTTAAAACCATTTTTAGGATATTACAAAAGAATGCAACAAAACAGAATCAACAATTGCAGCTATCCTCCCAGCAATAATTTGAATTTATTGAAAATGAAAAGGAAAAGGTTTATTGGCAGACTATAGTCCATATTCTTAGTCCTTATTATTAGAAAAGGCTTTGGCTAGTACTTCTGCTCGTAGCACAGGTAATTATGCTTATATTATCACCATAAGTGAGGAGTTATATCAGTTAAAAAAAGTAAGGTATATTTTTTAATAACAAAATAGCTGTTTCAACCTTCTGAGAATCATCGATTCGAGGTACAGTTTCAGAAAGTTGATGTAGGCATCTTAAGGTAGTGGGTAGTCGAGTTAATGGAGGAAGAGTGTCATGAAAAGTTAGTTTGATTCGGACTTCGATTTCTATTTTTTTATTATGATGGCACAGAGCCAACATAATAAGAAAATGTATAAACAAAATTTTAAGATTGAGGACTTGTGGCTCGTTTAAATGTAACATCATTTTGATGTGGCTCATGCTATTGAAAAGGGTCCCGACGCCTGCTCTAATCAATCAGGAAGCAGATAACCAATAGTTTCGGCGTTCATTATTTTCCGCAGAATGAAGGGTCCAATTATTCTGTCACGTGTCATCCCACACCACACCGTTAACCTTGGACGACTCAGACTCCTCTCAACAGTTGCTTCAGAATAATTAGGAGCCCAAAAATGGCTGTTGTGTCTGTTGACGAAACCTCCCCACGTGAAAAACTGCTTCATCAGACCAAATGATGATGTGCAAAAGATTTCCATTATCTTTAAAATACTACTGGAATTATAATTTTATATGCCATACAGCTTTCATTATTATCAGAAAGCTCGGAAAGCGATAGCTTTCCGCTCTACCCTCGTCACTTGAACGTAAACGTTTAGTTAGCTTGCAGAAACAGATAATGGAAGAAAGATGTTCATTCATTCATTTATATTTTAAAAACATTTGAGATCTACTATTTGAATAATAATAATAAAAGAAGGAATATGAATCTTCATCAAGTATTTTAATTTTGCGTTGAAATTAAATCCGTGAAACTCTAGGGTTTGGAATCGATGGTAGGTTAGCGAAAAGTGGCCGCAAGACCATGACGACTTTCCTTCATTCTTTCAGTGAGGGAATCTAAAACCCTTAGACGAGTGTTCTTGGAAATATATTAAATTATGGACTGTCACCAGTTTCAGCCTTTTTCTTCTACTTTTTTAAATATCCTTCGATATAAGGCTTCAGTTAGTATAGACCACATTCATTGTGTTGAAGTGTTGGCTGTCAAAATATGGGTAACTTTCGAAAAATTATTGCAGAGTTCCCTCGCCCCCCTCTGAGTTTAACGGGGACCGTCTCCCATCCAACTACTATCCACACCCAATGTCGTTTAACAGGAGGGGATGTTACAACACCAACACTGCCTTGGAAGCAGAATTGCATTTAAATTTGGAGTGCAATATTGGTATTTTTAGGGTTACGTCGTCGCTTACCGTCAATAACAGAAGCGTTCTGAATGAATGAATGAATGAATGAATGAATGAATGAATGTAAGGGGTTTCAAAAAACCTTAGCCCCCCCCATTTGTAGCTTACATGTTTACTTATATCGAAATAGTTTTTAGTGATTATAAAAATAATGAAATTCTTTATTTATTGCAGGTATTAAAATTACTCTAGCTGATAAAGTGATAATATAATGGCTTCTCAATTAATTGGTGATTCCGAGAAGCAACGTGTGATAGATCGCATACGAGCAATAACATTTCGGGAAGCTCGTGGTGCTGGAGCCACCTTTATAACACGTTCATGGGTTGCCAAAAAGTTGCGAAGAAGTGAGGACTTCGTCAAAAGAAATTGGAATAAAACTTTGGATGAATGTGAAATGGATACAACCAAATCTGGGCGCCCAAATTTGCCACTCTCTCAGGAAACAAAGGACATCATTGAAAGCAGTACGCGTAAGCGGAAAAACAGCTGTGCTAAACTTTCTAGAGAGATCGAAGTGTTGAGAGGAAAGATCGTTAGTGGTGAGATCATTCGACTGTACAGTCATAGGCAAGGTTTAAAGCCTTGGCATGAACTTCCAAAGCCAAGAAAAACTCAACTTAACATCGATGACAGAATGTGGTTTGCCCATTATCTTGAAGATTGGGATGTGGATGATTTCATGCATTTAGCTGTCTCCGATGAATTTTTTGTTTACGTAACACGTCGGCCTAACTACCAAAATGATCGAATGTGGGCCACAACACCAGATGAAATCGATGACAATGAACATTATCGCGAATTATTAAAAAGTTCAGACTGTGTTGGTGTGTTTGTTTTGCTCACTGCAAAGAAGCTAATGTGGGTGCTGAAGCCAAATGGTCAGAGTTGGGATGGACAGTATTTTCGTGATATTATTCTATCCCAGCATGTCATTCCTTTTCTAAGAAACCCAAACAATGTTATGGATGTCGATGAGGTCACACTTCTGCACGATGAGGTCACACTTCTGCACGATAAGGCCCCCTGCTTTAAGGCATTAGCCACTCAACAGTTGTTGCGGAACCATGAGATCGATTTCTTTGGAAATGAAGAATGGCCAGGAAATTCTCCTGATCTGAACGTCTGTGAACACATTGGATCAGTTATAAAGGACAAGGTTGAATGTCTCTTGTTTCAAGAACCTGCAGCAAATCGATTTTCAAAGGATACAATGACGCAACACATTGAAACTGTTTTAGCAAATTTGCGTAACGATCAAGATCTATTCACGTCACTTTTGGCAAGCTACCCAAAACGAATTCAGGCTGTCTTGGAAGCCAATGGCGGGAACACCAAGTTCTAATTGTTTCTCATTAAATGCAGGATTAAATTCTCTTTTGTAAGGTATGTTTAGTTTTACTGTACCTCTAATGGTTTATGCCATGGGCAGGGGGACTAAGGTTTATTGGAGCCCCGTATCTATGCATGTCTGAATGAATGTCTGTCTGTCTGTCCTTGATTGGTATACTGAGCCATCAGGGTATTTTCTTTCCTGAAATGTGTAAAACTGAAATTAGAAATGGGTTTGTTTCACTTTAAAAAATAGTCTATTTTCCTTATGAATCCAGACTTCTGTGACATCCTGTATATATCCAGGTAACGTAGTTAAAGTGACCCCCAAGTTCCAACCCTTTCAGAAAATCCTGTGGACGCTACTGGTTAGTATAGTGTAAATTATGAACATACGGTATGTAGTCTTATGTACATTAAATTACAGAAGAACTTGCAATTTTTTGTTTTTAATATACTTGTTTATACTTGCAAAAATATATTTAAAGTAACTTTCCTGTGGTAAGTGGGACCTACATCTAAACATCAATAACTATTTACTTTCTCTATTTTCATTATATATATTTTTTATGTCCTTGTATAACGTAGGTCAGGTCTAATATTACTTACACTAAATACTGGTAAAGGTTAGTTCTACTACAACACTATCTAAAGGGCCGTGTTGTAAAAAATTTAGTTTTAATTTTTTCTTTTTATTTCACATTTAAAATTGTTGGAAATGAAGTGTTCGGACGATGTTCTTAGTATGAGAGTAAATTGAACTTCGAGTTTTCTTTTTACTTCGTTTGTAACGAAAATGATCACTCAGAGTTGTAGTTTGGTTATAGTTAACTGAGAGAAGTACGAGTTTGAAATGAACCTCAGCACTTGGGGAATTGTTTTGTTTTGGAGAGTAATTTTAAGAATAGGAAAATTATTCTTTAATTTAATTTTAGAACACAGAAAGGAGGAGCTTCTATTTTCTAAGGGTATTTCTGACCAATCCAAAGGCAGACTGTTGTGCCAGGCCCAATAAAGGAAAAGGAGACCTTCGGCTTATATGGTTAAAAATCTTGTATAGTTTAAAATAAATTGTTATTATAGGCTGTTACTTTTCAGTAAAGAAGAATTTTCCATTAATTCTGTATGTGTAGACGGAGCCTTAATGATTCTGTATGTGTAATTAATTTGTAACTTAATTTATAGCTTCAGTTATAACTAATTATTAGAGGGCCACGAACTATAAGTGGCACTGTCGAAGCTTTGTAATTCAGTTATAGTTTGTCTCCTTCGTTTGTTTAAGTTAAAAGCTTCCGTTCCAAACTTACCGTGTTAATTGTGATGATTTACCGTGAATAAATCTATAAATTTAGTGCCGGAAACTCTGAAAGTTTTGGTGAACTTATTTCTCGAAAATCTCAGGAATTGATGATGAACGTTTGGAATCAAATTACTACCTTACAAGCCTTTCTTGGTAGCTGACGGAACTTGGAAATAAAAAGGGGCTTCAAGCAAGCCCCAGAAATTAATATGCGAACTCGAAGCCATTCAGCGAATCTGAATCCGCGCGGTAGTTGCACCTAAACAGTGGTTCCAACACAGCCTATAACTGGTAAATGGGCAAATACTAAAAAAAATTCGGAAAAGTTGGTTAACAGACCCGCTATTTTCGAAGTATCTTCTGGAAGTAAAACATAATGGCAAGAAGTCTTTTATAAAGTTTGTGAAACCGAGATTAGGGCCCATAAAACTGATCTTAAGCAACATAGTGACTCCATGAAACAAACAAAATCTTTCAAAAATAATTTTACAGCCAAGTTTGAAAAAAAAAAATTTGAAAGAAAAGAAAAATTTTTAATGAGTATATAAATACTAAATTATATTCAACGTGAAATTGTATTTTAGTATATATATATATATTGGTCAAGTAGGCAAATCTCTGGCTACTAAAATCAAACTGCATAATTATTGTATTTGCACAGCTCATGAATCTACATAATGCAATTGATTGAAATAATTCAGGAGTCTTGTTCAGAAATAAATGTTGAAAGAAATTGAAGCACCGTGTATTTAGCGTACTAGTAATTTTAATGTTATTTCTGGTACATATAAACTTTATGATTGTATTTCCAACCTTTCCAACAGTTTCCCATTACCCTTCAATAATGCGAGAGATTAGATCCTTGGTGAGAGGGTTCTGATATGGCATTTTTATAAGCTGGGAGAACTCGTCTGTATTTTTACTTTCCCTGAACAGTTAAAATAAAGTCGAAAGTACTCGGAGTGGCTGTTTCACTTTTTCTCGGGTTATTTTAATATATATATGATACGCCCAATATTTTAGTTTTAGGGAAAGTGTTAAGGGATTGTCATTAATCGTTTTGAATTTGGTGGAATTTTAGGGAAAGTGTTAAGGGATTGTCATTAATCTTTTTGAATTTGTGGAATCGCTGAGAACGTTGTTAACCTTATTAATGTAATCTGATTTATTAAGAAGGAAGGTGCCTTTTACCTTTGTGAGGGCGTGAGATAATGATGGAGTCGTCTTTAGATAGTTCTTTAAGGCAGGAGAAGTCTTTTCTATTGATTGATTCGCCACTATCAAACCAGAGTGGACGAGCATCGCGGTATTTCTACCAGAACATCGCAACCCTTAAATAAACCCTCTAAATCAGCAATAAGAGATCACTGCCACCTTCACAACCACCCACTACTTCCCTCCAATTTCAAAATTATCAACACAACCAACCATCTAACCGACCTCCGCATTCTGGAGTCCCTACACATCCTCAGTATTAAAGCAACTCTCAACGACTACAGTTCTGCCTTTAACTTAAACATAGCCAAATAAACTGCCATATCCTACCACTGAGAAGAAATTCACCATCGCTCCGTCTGGCCCCAACTCTTCTAATATGGACCCCTTCCAACAATCATTCATTCCCAACCCTTTGTTCAATTAGTCCCCTTACCCTGACAATAACAACCTGGTAAGACTCTCCTCAATTTTGCTCGCTTTTTACTTTATATTTGACGACTGATCACTTTTCTATATTTCATATTTTAACTTTAATTACCTAAACACCATTAATATCACACGTTTATTTAAACATATTGTATAAGTTTCCGTTCATTATATTTATTAATTTTTTATCTGCTTTTATAATTTTAGCACTGATGATGGAAAATGAAAATTTCCGAAACGTTTGTAAATAACATGTACCATCTCTTCGTCCTCTTATTCCTCGCTATATATATATATATATATATGTATATATATATATATATATATATCCCCGCAAGGGGGTTCTAAGCTCGTGCTCTTGAGTGCTCTTTGTGCTCGTTTGTACGTGCTTGTTCCTGGAGGTTTCACGTGCGCCCTCCCGGCCCTAGCACCCAAGGATGATGGGGCTCGACCCTGCAGTCCTTGGTCTTTTTCCACTTCGACTGTCCCCTCCACCCTTTCTTTTTCCTCTGTCTTTCCTCTCACTTTTTCTTTGTTTTTCCGCTGAGATATGCCCTTTAAATAGAGGCGAATCGGTTCTTCCTGAACTAAAAAAAAAAAAAAAAAAAAAAAATATATATATATATATATATATATTACATTCCCCTTAATGCCATTGTTACCCCTCTTTTAGCTTCTTTATATATACAATAGACTCTCTTATCGCACTACAGGGCCACCGGAGAAAGTAAACAATTGTTCCTCAGCCAACTTAACATCCCATTCAGTTAGTATTCACTGCCAGCGAGGGTTTGACGGAGGCTTACCCCAGACGTTTCTCCTTCAGGTGAATAAAAGGATTTTTTTTTCTGGTGTTTTGTTCCTTTGTCTCCTTCCTCTTTTCTTTCCTTCGTCAGTAATTCACTTCTGACCTTCTGCATACTTCAATATTCAAGGCTGGACGAGAGCTGGTTTCAAATTTTCTTTGTCCATCGTCAGGTATTCGAAGCAAGGACAGGAGTGCTGGTGCTGAACGCGACAAGATCGACTCCCACATTCGTCGCCAAGCCTCTGGAACCGGGAACCACCTTCCACGCCTCTGTCACGTCGTTTAACAGCCGCGGGAGGAGTGCCCCAAGTTCTCTCAAATTCAGGACGCTCAGAGAGGCCACCATGCATAAAAGTAAGAAATTACTCGCGAATTTTCTCCAACTTTTTCGCTATTTTTTTCATTTTTTGCTCCAAGCAAATAATAATTATTTAGCCTTTTTCTGTAACGTTTCGGCATGTGGAAGTCCCGAAAAGTTTCGTTCTAACCTACGAATGAATATCTTTAGTGGAATAAAAATACATAAAATAAATTAAAATTTAAAACTTCGAATTAAAAATTATAATTAAAACAATAAAGCAAAAAAAAAAAATCAGGATATGACTAAAAAGGGCTCTAAACATTATTGGATTATATATATATATATATATATATATAGGGTGTTTGAAAACTTTCTGTACAAATTGTAATGGGGGATAGGCAACACCAAGACAAACCCTTTTCGTCTATAAGTGTATGTCCGCTGACGTCACCATTCGGCGCGAGAGGGCGCCGCTGCAATTGGCTAAAAGGTGAAGTGGGCTAGACTCGCGCTTGCCGCGGGCATTTTTAAATCGGACGTAGTACGCGTAACATGAAGCGCTTCACGACTGCTGAGATGGCTGACATGCATATGGTGTATGGGCTGCCAATGGAAACGGAAGAGCTGCTGTGAGGTTGTACCGACAGCGCTTCCCAAACAGACGTGTGCCAAACCACCAAACGTTTGCGCATTTGCATCGGCGACTGCGAGAAACTGGAACATTCCATGCAAACATGCATGACACTGGTCGGGAGAGAAACGTGCGCACTCCTGACATGGAAGAAGAAATCCTACGGCGATTTGAGGACAATCCAAGCGCAAGCACGCGAGGTGTTGCACGTATCCTCGGTGTGAACCACGACCTGGTCTGGAGAGTGTTTCACGAGCAGCAACTTGCCATGGACGATACCCGCCCAAACATTGACGGCGAACCGTTCTTGATGAGCATGCACCCGTGTAGCATGTGGATTTGCGTGCGCCCACACGTGAGAATTGTGCATGTTAGACGCACCGTCACGTGTGAAACAGGCCTCATCTGAGAACAGCACATAAGCCGGAAAATTAGGCTGCACCGCTGTCTGCTGCAGAAACCAGCGTGCGAATTCCACACGAAGAGGGTAATCCCGAGGTTGTAATGCCTGGACACACTGACGATGAAACGGATGTAACTGCTGCTCGTGCAACACTCTCCAGACCAGGTCGTGGTTCACACCGAGGATACGTGCAACACCTCGCGTGCTTGCGCTTGGATTGTCCTCAAATCGCCGTAGGATTTCTTCTTCCATGTCAGGAGTGCGCACGTTTCTCTCCCGACCAGTGTCATGCATGTTTGCATGGAATGTTCCAGTTTCTCGCAGTCGCCGATGCAAATGCGCAAACGTTTGGTGGTTTGGCACACGTCTGTTTGGGAAGCGCTGTCGGTACAACCTCACAGCAGCTCTTCCGTTTCCATTGGCAGCCCCATACACCATATGCATGTCAGCCATCTCAGTCGTGAATCGCTCCATGTTACGCGTACTACGTCCGATTTAAAAATGCCCGCGGCAAGCGCGAGTCTAGCCCACTTCACCTTTTAGCCAATTGCAGAGGCGCCCTCTCGCGCCGAATGGTGACGTCAGCGGACATACACTTATAGACGAAAAGGGTTTGTCTTGGTGTTGCCTATCCCCCATTACAATTTGTACAGAAAGTTTTCAAACACCCTGTATATATATGGGGTAAATTTCACACTTAAACACGTGAAATGAATGAATGGTACAAACTGACAAAGGAAAAAGAAAAAAAAGGATTCCAAGGCCTTTTGTTTATTCAGCACTACACCTCGTCAAGTGTATATATAAAATATTTGAAACGCCACATGATTAAAATTCACAGTCCAAATAGCTGTCAATATCGCAAGCCTCACGCTATTCACGTAATGTTGCAAAATAACTAACTTCGTAGGATAAAATCCACTTTATTCCTTACTACTTACTGCAGGTGAATAAATTCCATACCAGGCTTTTAATAAAAGATTACCCTATTAATCCGCGTCCTCCATGACGAAGCGAAATAAAGACCTAATTGGTGATTAGTTTAAGTGTTAAAACCTTAACTTTATTGACCATTAAGAGGGAAAGATGGTATAGCGAGATTGTCATAAGCTCTTAGGCCTTCGCATGCAGTAAAACGGAGGAAAGGATAACGACGAACCTGTTTTTGCATTGCAGTAATTTAAGGAAAAGTTACTTCTACAATTTTTACTTCACGTTTATATATATATATATATATATATATATATATATATATATATATATATTAATATATATATATATATATATATATATATAACCCGAGTAACCCATTGCCCACGTTGGGCCTTCCATCATGAAATAGAAAAACTATAGTATTTGTCATTTATCACTACTTATTCGAACTATCGTGGATTGAATTTCCCAGAAGAGTCCCTTGTTCCATGCACGGTCTGTGTGTAATGAAAGTTTCTCAGGGGGCCATTCTGAGTTATCATATATATATATATAATATATCTCAGTAGGGTTTGAACCTACCACCTCGTGAACAAAAGGTAAGGGCGCTAGTTAACAGAACGCGTCATACATTTAAACAACCAAGGAAAAACACAACGCTTTCGCGTCCAGAGGTATTTTAAGTGTTAACCCTCCCGCACTCGAGGTAATAACCCAGCATTTCATTCAATCTCTCTAGTGCAACGCTGGTGTCCCACAAATGAAATATCATGCATAAATCCGTGCGTTTTTTCATCCCGTCATAGCTAACGCCAGTAGTATGACTGAAAAAGGTCAGAGTGCAATGCAGTTGCAAATGTTAATCAATGTTGCAAGATATGCAACAAGGGGGAGGGGTTATTCCCCCAAGCTGCAATGAAGGGTAACTCCCCCAGTTTGCTGGGGGAGTTCCTCTAACCTCTTTGGGGGAGAAGTTGGGACGGTCTCACTCCCGTAAGGGAAACCTAACCTAAACCTTAACCTAAGAAGGAGAGAGGGGTGTTCGCCTGACTCCTGCCAGACGCAAAATGAGAGTTCATCCGAGCGTCCTAATCAGCCAGTTAGCTTAACCAGCCAGTTGGCTTAGAAGGCTTCATAAAAGGCGTAAATGGCTTGTTCAGGTGTACATTATTAGGGTTGAGTTGCCAGATTGCGCTATTTATTTAATTAAAACATATATTCTTGACAGTTGGTTTTTCGCCAGTTGGCATTATCCGACAGTTGGCTTAATCCGCCAGTTAGTTTAACCCGCCAGTTGACGTAGAAGACTTAGAAGGCAGGTGTATATATTAATTAACTTTTCAGCTGCCAGATTGCGCTATTCAGATATTCTTGACAGTTGGCTCAGAAATCCGTCAGTCGGTTTAGAAGGCCTAACCAGCCATTTGGTATACATATAATTAAATAATAATGTCGTTTATATATACACAACCAAAATAATTAAATAAAACACCATTACATCATTCTGTTTATTTAGACGAATTATTGGAATAAATTTCACGAAATATATAGAAAAATATACAATCCGATACAAACGATGGAATATATATGACAAAAAAAAAATAATAATAATAGCATAAGAAATACGAACGAAGGAATATATATATATATATATATATATATATATATATATATATATATATATATACATATACAGGGTCTGTCAAAAAAACTAAGCCAATTTGAAATCTCTATAAAATGCACAATTTGATAGAGATTTCAAATATGTTTGTACACTAAATAAATAAAAGGCTCATAAATAATCTGTGATAATTTTATAACTTTATTTTAAATATTTTAGGAGTTATGCGGTTATTTCTACAGATTGCGAAAATTTCAGTTTTTCTCATTATGTAATATCTTCTTTTTTCTCTTTTTCATAATTTGTTTAGATTTAAAATTTTTCGTGAATACCTCTAAATATGCCATTCTCACATGAAAATAAAATAATTATAAAGCATTATAGAGTTGAAAAAGGTTATAGTGCAAGGAAATTACTTTCTGAATTCGATTATAAAGGATGGACTAGATCAGGTTTAGATTACTTATTGAAAACTATCGATGAAACAGGAAGCATTGAAAGGAAGGTTGGTAGTGGGCGACCAAAATCAGTTAGAGTAGATGAAAATAGTCAGAAAGTGGAGGAACGTATCCTTAGTCAAGAGGATCGACCTGGTAGCCACATGACACCTGCTCAAATATCAAAAGAACTAGAAATATCAGAATCAAGCGTAAGAAGGATTATTAAATCTGATCTGCAATTTAAACCATTTAAAAGAGTGCATGGACAAAGATTGTCAGAAGTAAACTGTCAGAAAAGAGTTGAGAAATCCAAACGTATTTTACATATAATAACTGAAGATAAACTTTCCAAGACATTTTTTACGGATGAAAAACGTTTTACGGTAGAGCCACCAAGAAACTCGCAGAATGACCGGGTTTATTCTGATGTTGCGAAGAAAAATGAAATCCAAGATGAAAGACTATACGCAACAAGGAGTCACTTTTCTTCTAGCGTCATGGTTTCTGTTGGAGTGTCCAAGTTGGGAAAAACTTCAATTTTTTTATTGAGCCAGGAGTGAAAATTAATGCTCAATATTATTCAAATACTCTGCTTGAGAAAATGCTTCCAGAAATTAGAAACTTGGCTAGTCAAGGTTACTTTATTTTTCAACAAGATGGTGCAACATCACATACTGCCAAAACAACCATCGAATATTTGAAAAAGAATGTGCCTGAATTTCTGGAACCGAATAATTGGCCACCTAACAGCCCTGACCTAAACCCTGTAGACTACGGAATATGGGAAAACTTGGCAGAGAGTGTATAGGAACAGAATAAGGGATGTCAATCATTTGCGTGAGTCGATTATCGCAAAATGGGCAGAGCTCCCCCAAGAGCAAATAAATCGAGCAATAGACGAATTCAGACCAAGATTAAAAAAAAGTGATAGAAATGCAAGGGAATCATATTGAACAGTTCTTTTAATTTTATTAAACTAAAAATTATCTACAGTATATCGTAAAAAAAAAATTTTCATGTTAAGTAGGAGAATCTCACTTTTTAGTTAATTATTAATAAAGTTAACAATTCTGAAGATATCGTCATAGAAATTTAAAGGGTAATAGGTGATTACCTATACTTTATTGTGTAAAAAATTCAACTTAACTAGATAAATGGTTTTGTTTTAATAAAGGTTTGAATTTGGCTGTTTTTTTTGACAGACCCGTTATATATAATAAAAAATATAATACAAAACGATGGAGTATAACCATCAATATAACAGTACAGGAGAAATATAATATATAATATATATATATATATATATATATAGTTTTATTAAATATATTGAAAATAAAAATAATAACATACAAAACGATGGAGGATAATCATCAACATATTAGTACAGGAAAAAAATACATATACACACAAAATTATATTAAATAATTAAACATATTGAAAATATATATACATCAAAATACATTCGTTCTACTGCGCTTAACTAAAACAAACTCGCATGTATTCAAGTCGACAATGACATCATTATTGCTTTGCACTTCGCAGTAAATATGATTTAACATTATTTCACCGCTCAAGGTGTGCGGTCGCCTATACTCGATTAAATGGCCTTCATATCATTCAATACTATTTTTGTGCCCACTTTACATTCGGTTGGCAAGTTATCTTTAAACTCGGATAGAATACATTCAAAAGCACGCACAAAGAGGGTATCGTTAGCCACCACATCATTATTAAATACAAGTTTATAAACACTCCTTTCCAATCGAGGATTTTTTTTTTTACCGACCCGAGCTTTTCAATCGTAAACTCTTCACAACACAACGCATAGCGGCAATTGAAATAATATTCCAAGTCGTAACAACAGCTCATTATATAGAGGTACAATTCTTCAGGGTAAAGAGTGTAGGCGAGCTCTGCCCTGTACCACTCAAGTGCTTTGTACCAAAGTTCATGATATTTCGAAGAGTCTAAACCTTTTAAATAAGCATCCAGCTCTAGACCATTCTCGCTTTGTTCATTCCTACATTCGATAAACCCATCGAGCAGAGCGGTGTATGCGTATTCAAGAACCGTGTCAAAATAAATCATATCCGTAACACGCGCGTCTAATATAGGCTTCAACTTGCGGAATCCGACGATTTCAAACATTCTGTCGAGGATGAATTGGTTTCGCGTGGGCACAAGAGCGTTATTATGAGATGCATTCTTCCACATCAGTCGTATATCAATGCATGGCTGATCGTTATTTATACACAACGTACAAACAACGACATATGAGTGGGCATCACTAATCTGTTCTCTTCTTGTGCCTACACCTGCAGGTATTTTATAACGGTCCTTACCCTACTTCTTAACTATCACGAAGACTATTCATTTCCTCAACACTTAAATAAATAACATTACGTTTACCAGAGTTTGCTTGTTTACAAGTCGTTTCAAGTACATAGTTAATGATGTCGGTCTCACGCCTGAACACACGCAATGACTTCGTCACGGACACATCGTACGCGCCATTGAGAATGCTTCTCAAAGGAAGTTCCATCGTATTCAAGGAGTGCACATCCAGTCGGTTCAAGCTCTGAGATGACTATGAGCCACGGGTGGGCGGATCGGCTCGACGGGGCAGCGAGTCACACCAGAATCATGTACGGATTTGTTCTAGCATGAATCATGCGAGTACTTGTACACATTATCCCGGGCAATTTTCCGGCACATGGGCAATTTCAGTTTTAATGTTTTTTGCACACTAGACGTTCTCCACACATTAGCAATCCGGTGCACTATTTGAGAGAGAAATGTGACCGTATTTATCTTTTTTGTTTAACAATCGATACTCCTCTCTAAATTGCATCAAAAACTCACACAGGTCTTTAGCCACAACCTCACTGCGAACCTCGTCATGATATATATGAATGTAGTGGTAAAAGTACTTTAGCTTGACCATGATGACAACGCTTACATTCTCAGCCGCAGGGCACGCGTACTCGGTATGATGCATCATGACATAGCACCGCCTGTCACACCACTCATCAACAAGACTCATTATCCATATCCGTTGCTTCTCTTCTGCACGCGTTGTTTCTTCCACTTCACGGTATATGTACGCTTTTATACAGTTTTTAGCCCTACAACGTAGTCCCATTACATTCGTTGTTTTTTTTTTCGTGCCGCGAAATCCGGCAATACTATCGCCAGAATATCCATAGAGTATTTGAACATCTTGTTCCTTTGCGCGATTCAATGTAGCCTTAAAAGTCTCAAAGGAAGTGGGGGTAGGTCGTCTTTCAGTCTTCACAACATCTTCCGACTTTACCGAATACCACTTCATAGACGTCGAACACGCAATATAAAAAGTAGCCGCCATTATTTTTCGTCTACGTTAGAAAATACACGTCTGAGCTCCAGGGTTTGCAGAGGTCAACTGAGCATGCTGGGGTAGAGATATGCCCAGGTAGGAGCAGGAGTCGCATGACCGAGCTCACAGTGGGCGGAGCTTGGGATTGTACACACGCACTCAGAGAGAAAATGAAACCCTAATTGAAACAAATATACGTAATAAATAAACATATCGTTAACAATACATACATATATATATATATAAAAACAATGAAGGATTAAGGTATCCAAAGGGTACGGTATCATAGGTACCAGGCACCTGGTAACGTTTCCTATAGGTGTTACGGCACACCTTCATGCTCCTAAGTTCCTTCACACACCCCAGTTTCTGCGCCCAAAAATTGTGGGTCCTCACAATCAGTTGGGGTGGCTGGTCGCCCTCATCTTCGAAGCACACACTATCCTTCAACGAGTCAAAGTTAACGACTCATCGGTTCGCATGGTTAAGCGTGATACCGTTAGACTTCGACATATTTCATATCCTCCCCCACCCTCACCCGTACCCCATACGGGTGAGGGTGGATAATGAGTCTTGTTGATGAGTGGTGTGACAGGCGGTGCTATGTCATGATGCATCATCAGTTAACTCTCCGAGGAATTCCCCAATAGCAGGCATGTATTCACCCTCCCTCTCTGTGAATATTACGCTATCTGTGTCAGCGTACAGCACCCTCCGGCCAAGAAAGTGTAGTAGTTCCCAAAGCTTGATGGGGGCGTAGGCCGTTGTGAAGCTGGCTACAGGTATGTTTGTAACCAGTGAGGTATCTGTGGCCAGTTCGGTGATGTACTTTATTATGCAAGTATTACCTACATTCACGATCTCCATAACCTCTTTATCGGGAGCGTTGGCATAATCCCAGACTTCACTATAACTTTGTGCCAAATGAACGTTCCCTTTGCCAGTATTCTGTGCAAATTTTCTCCAAAGACTGTTTAGACACAATTTTGCACTAAAGCGTATGCTAGGATTCTTAACAATTTGGGAACGGTCAAGCTGTATACCTTCATGGGCACGGTAACGCTGAATATATATAAGCCGTTTTTTCATCTTCGGTATCAACTTCTCGCGGGTACCCTTATGCCTCTACTTTATCCTTCAAAAAAGCGTTTATATATGGCGTGAAAAGGTTGGGTAGCTTCTGAAACCTCCACACCTCATGTATCTTCAATATTCTGTATCATGGTAAACGGCTAGGGCCAGCTCAGGGTTTGTATATACACCTCTGATCTTACGCTGATTAGGTGTATGATTACAATCCCCATTGTTCTCCTCTGCGCACTTTAGGCACAGGGGAAACATGAGCTTGTGATCGATAATGACGGGTAAGATCGGCATCCATAATTCGCGAGGGGGGGAGCACGTCTACGGAAGAGAGTCCAAAGTAGCGCTCACTCAAGTTAGCTGAGAACTCCTCGATGGTTGGTACGGTGGGGCTCACTAGTTTTTCAGGTGCACCTACGGGATACGGATTGTTTTTCATCACGTAGGAATATAAAGAACAAGTCGTAGTAATGGAGTTTCACGCCCTCCGTAGCTGGAAAGTATAGCTTGAATGGATTTGTACGCCCTCCAAACAAGCTGTCACCGCATTTGAGGGGGTCCAACACCATTGAACGTTTGATGGCCCTTATTTCTTCACGGTACTGGCCATCTGTTTCCATCCGTGCATCATACTCATGCTCCCACACGATCTTGAACTGGGAATCTATAAGTTGATCGCGGTTACGGGTCCATGCGAGGCTGTCGGCGAGGGATCTTCCATGGAGGTCTCCTGTGACGGCACACTCAGGGTGTGGGCATCCTGCCACCAGCAGCCGTTAAAGGAGTACACAGTCTTCTCACCAGTGGTTGGATCGTCACTTAGACCATCAACCCAAAAAACACGACCGTTGACCTTAATGGGTACTTCTCCCGTGTTGCGGGCGTGTTTAATGTATACCCCGGTCTGTTGCTGTAGGTGTATGAGCCAGTAAATAGCCTTGTGCCCATAACTGCGGGGATTGTTTCTGTGAATGACGGCTAAGGTGTCTTTAGGCGTGTATTCTTGAACAGCGTAAAACATGAGGCGACGATCGTGGTTGCGACTTGCAGCGGATCGCATTTGAAACGGCCTATGTACATCCTTCTAAATGCCTGGAAACATACTCTAAGCACGCGCACATCATTCACGCAATAACGCTCACATTCATCAGCTATGTTGTATGGACTAGTTTCATTAAAACTGTTGTAGTAGCGTTCAAAATCTTCACGCTCACTATCACTCATATTGGTGTAGTTAAAGTAAGGTTTGGGTGGAGGTAGTCCTACGTAATTTAAAGTTTCGTTAGTGAGGAATGTGTAAAGGAAATATCCTTTTGAAACTTCGGCGGCTACAATCATCACCTTGGGTAGCTTTGCTAATTTACAAGGTGAACAGCAGGGTGTCTTTAAACTACATTACCTCTTATCTGCATTTGTACGAGTTTGTTGCCTCTTTTCAAGGGGTCGCCTGTAAATATCTCCGATGACTCATGTTCAAGCAATTCCTTATAAAGGAATTGTGTCAAATTTTGCCCCGTTATGGGCAAGAATATACAGACATATTTTTGAACTTGTCCGCTAATTTGACAATATAGAATACAAAGAGCTTCACAGGGCTGTCGTGTGCAATCGTTTTAAAAACGTTTGTCCGTTTGCCACAGATAGTCTGGCTTACGAGTAAATGTGGAATAGCCTCTTTGGTTTCATTTTTCGTGTATGTTTCTATGTCGTAGTACACAGTTATATAGGGTTTATTTTTAGGGTTAGCATCTTTCATATAACATACATGCCTCACTCCATCCGCCTTATATTTTTCATGGCATGTAGAACAGTGAATTTCATCGCATTTATGCACATTCACAGATTCTCATTTTCCTGCAAGTGCCAATTGATTTATGGAGCTCAAAGCATTTGTTATTGAAAAATGTACGTCTACACACATTACATTCCCTCTTAGCCTAAACTACACGACTTTCACATTTGGGGTTTTTACACTGCTCACATACCATGAGCACTCCTTACAATGTTTCACTATATCATCCGCAAACTCGAGACATCCCGTACACAAATCATGATGCCTTCCATATTTTCGACTTTTATCATAACTAATGTAGAGAGTCCTTATATTACGGATGGGGAGATATGTCCCTGGCAATCCTAAAATAAGTAGAGGTCTTGTACGATCCCTCACGCAGGATTTAAAAACATACTCAGTCCTACGACGATCATCCATTCCAAATACGACTATACGAACATTCATTTCCTGCTCGGCCCTTCTCAGCTCTTCAGGACCCATATTACATTCAAATTGAAGCTTACAATCTGAAGCCAGTTTCCGAGCACGCTGCACAACCGTGGGCAGCCGAATAATACGCGATTGTAATTAGCACAGTGAACATATGAGCTAAGACTATTGCTATAAAGCCGCAACCACGATCGACGTTTAATTGCTTTCTGTAAATAACCGGATAATTGAAATTAAGAGTATAAGGTGTGGCACTATGACCCGCAACCCGAAATACTTTGTCAGTATGTACCGTGAAGTTGTCCATATTGAAGGCTGTACTACTTTGAGAAGCCTGCATTATACGGCCCCAAGATATATTCTGGCTACAGCTGCCAAGCGTCTGAACGGTATGACTTCCAAAAAACCGTCTACATCCCCGTCATCTGAACCGAACCTGAAGGACAACCTCGTCCGGACTTCACGTTCGTCGCGGTTCTGAAGGGCAAACTCCACAATACGTTCAACTACGCTTCGCAGTCCTTCACTGTTGGTATAGAGCAGTGGTGCACAAACTTTTTTGATGTGAGGGCCAAGCGAAGAAAATAACTAAATGTATTAGCCTACTTACTTTCCATCTAAGTCATAAATTGGGTCACTTTTATATTCTAACTATTTCATTGAATTGAAAAGACCCGTGGGGGACACATTTGGCCCGCGGGCCAGTGTTTGTGCATCACTGGTATAGAGGGATCCAGAGTCAACCCTGACCAGTAGCGATTTCTAGTCAGGGCAGGGGTCGGGGTAGCGGTGCGCACCAACTCGAATGTTATTTATACCTTCCTCCACAGCACGAGAAGCTGCTGCTGCTGGTGTGGAGAAGTACCCGGAATTGAACAGGAATAAGGTGGTATATTTGAGGACGGTACTCTTTTTGGGTTGTGTCGTAAGACGTAGAGGGTTGGGGATCTATTACTGGTGGTCTAACAACCGGTGTAATCGTGGCACGCTTTATACCTGACGTGGAGGGTTCTTCATCATGCTTCCGCTTTGAATTGTCGCATGCTACAGGTATCGCTGGTGAAGGCCCGTCAGCGGGGATGGAGTCTGTAGCTACACAGTCATCAGTTTCATCTGTAATATCGATGATGGGAGGCTGTACATCGTCGTCATTCACGTTTCTGTGGCAGAAGAAAAACAAAAATATTAGGAGTAGCACTTAAATTTTGTTATATTTTGTAAATAACCCACTTAGGGGTGTGACGTGTTAGAGATAGAATCTGTAGAAAAATTCAGGTTCACAAGCCCTTCCATATGTATTATATCTGGCCCTACAGGATGTGGTAAAACTGTATTTATGGTTAAAACCATTAAAGATAAGGGGGAGATGTTCTCAAAATTTATGCATAAAGTAATATGGTGCTATTCGACGTATCAATCAGTGTTCAACGAGTACGAAGATGATATTTTGTCCTACAAAGGTGTATATGACGTTAATTCGTTAAAGGGAAATGAGCATACAGTCACTAATTAACAATCTCATGTTGGAAATGGATAAAACGTTTGCCGAGACATTTACAGTGTTCTCCCACCATCTTAACATAAGCGTATTCTTCATCAATCAGAATCTATTTTTCAAAAATAGATACATGCGCGATGTGTCGTTAAATACACAATATCTAGTCTTATTCGCGCAAAGTAGAGATGTATCACAAATTGGGGTATTAGCCAATCAAATGTTCCCGAATCAGCTTAAGGAGTTTCTGGAGGTTTATAAAGAAGCTACAAGTCAGCGTTACGGATATTTGCTTTGTGACCTTCACCCGCGAAACACGTTTAGGTTGCTTCTAAGAACGCAAACGAATATATTCCCAAACGAACCTGAAATGGTGTATATTCCAGAATGACAAATAGGCTGAAGAAATATCGTGAATGAATAAAAATCTATCAACGATTGCCCTGGGCATTGCAGCAGATGTTTGTTAGAAATATCGACTCCGACTTTTTAAATTGCATCTGTGAAATCTGTCTTAATGTTATAGAATGTAATGTGCCAATGAAACCCCCTCAGAAGGCTCGCCTACGTCGTTACAAGAACATAATACATGCGCTCGCTCGTAAAAGTCAAACTGTGGGGAAGAAAAAGCGAATTATTGTACAAAGATGGGGATCATTCCTCCCTATCTTATTTTCAGTTTTGGGACCTTTACTGACTAGATTAATATAATGCAGAAAGTGGTAGTGATTCCGCACGTGGTGTATGCTTCACTGCAAAGTTCAAAGAATCCAGACACGGTTCTAGAACCCCGTAAAAGCAGGCATAAAAGAATGGAAAGCGATTTGCTAGTAGGGTGTGCACCCGGTTCTTGCTACCCGGGAAATTCCCGGTTCCTAGATTTCAGGAACCGAACCGAGAACCGAAAAGATTTCCCGGTTCCTATACACTCTAAAAACAGTTGCATTGTTTTTACTATGCAAGAGCTGCATAAGTAGACTCTACGTATTTTAAAAATAAAAAAATTTAATAAGTAGATTTCTACGTATTTAAAAATAAAAAATGATATCTTGAGAGAATATTCCTTCCGTTTAAAACGTATTGTAACGACTATCTCTGAAGAAGTCTGCTGAAGCAATTTACAAACGTCTCTATCCAGAGACTAATGAAGAAAACGAAGAAGAAAGGACTGGTATTGAAGAAGTAAATCAAAATACGCCCGATACTATCAACGAGTCCAACGACCCTTTGCTTCAGGAATACTACGATGTAGTAAATAAACTTAAATCTCCAAAGAATGTAAAAAATCAAGAAAATTTCGATGCCAGCAAAGAATTCAAACTGTTTGAAGCGACAGAGAATCGCACAGAAAAGCTGGATCGATTGCGAGCTGCACTTCTAACAATTAAGCCTACAAGCGTTGAAAGTGAACGAGCTTTTTCAGCAGCTGGTCTATTTCTTTCAAAGATTCGTTCTCAATTATCTGATGCGGTTCTAAATGCTCAAATTTTCTTAAAATACTACTTCATAAATGATGTAAAACAAGATAAATAAACATAATTGATCTCAATGCTTAGATTTTTTCGTTCTCAATTATCTGATGCGGTTCTAAATGCTCAAATTTTCTTTAAATATTACTTCATAAATGATGTAAAACAAGATAAATAAACATAATTGATCTCAATGCTTATATTTTTTTATGCCAATTAGACTAAGTTTAATTTTACGAACAATGGTTAAAACAAAAATTTTAGTCGGTTTTTTTCCCGGGATTTCCCGGTTCCCGATAATTTTTCTGGTATCGGTCCCGGTTCCTAAGTTTCGGTACTCGTGCACACCCTAGTTGCTAGTCCTATTAAAGAGTGAAAAGTCACCTAATGAGAAAAGGATCTTGTACCAAGAGGCTTTTCAGAAATTTCTTCATGATTATGAAGATTATAAGAATCCGACATAGCTCCCCGTGGTTATTAGGCACAGCGCGAGCAACGCTGAGAATGGCGACATAGGACCTGGGCCCGACGTTAGAGATGACCAACAAAAGAATTACAGAACGCAACACATCGAGCATGTATTAAAAAGCAGTCTCCCACATACATTGAGGAATAAAGTCTTAAGTCTTAAGTCTTTATAATCTATTGAGCGAGGACCCCATCATACAGTGGACCGATACAGGCGAAGTCATTGTTGAAGGAACAACGGTATAGCGATCCAATATCGTCGACACTATCCATGATCTGGTGAGAAAGTGGGACAGGCCCTCACCAACAGGATGGAAGCATATTAAAGCAAGACTATAACAAATAAATGTCCCCAAAACATTGATAGGAAATCTGAATAGGTTAAAAGATTTGGAGCAAGTCTCGCATGTGTCACAACTGAGTACGTCATCACCCCCAACAGTAGCATCTCTGAAGAGGAGAAAGAGGAGACCAAACGGCCAACCTTATCCACGTGTCTCTAAAATACGCAAATGGCTAACATATTAAGAAAACGCTATTATGACATTTCTAACCCCACCTCCTATGGCGGTGTTTATAGGCTGTAGAGAGGTGTTTACAACGATGGAGTAGGGAAAAAAGATGTTGATTGGATTTTGCGGGAGCAGGATGCTTATACACTTCATTAGCCGGTGAGAAAAAAGTTTAAAACGGCCAAGACAACAAAGGCTTCGATTGACTTTATTTGGCAAGCGGATTTAACAGACATGCAAAGATATTCAGTGTATGATGATGGCTACCGCTACATCCTATTCATAGTAGATGTATTCTCTAGATATATGTGGCTAATTCCTCTGAAACATAAATCGCCTGAAACAGTTGCTAAAGCTACCAAAACGCTGATGTTGAAAGAAAACAGGGTTCCTGGCTATTTTTGTATGGATATGGGGAAAACATTTATAGGCCGCACTTTTCAGAACATGTTGACAGAGTTTAATATCAGTTACTATACTAGCAATTCTATACATAAGGCCTCTTTAGCTGAAACAGTTCAACGTACCATAAAGGAAGGGATGTATCGCTATTTTACACATAAAAAGACATACAGATACAAACATTCTGGGATCATTGGCCTCGTCATACAACCATTCACACCACCGTACGATTGGCGCAACACCTAACGAAGTTTTAGAAAGAGGTACACGCCCACAGCCTGATGTGAGAAGAGATGGAGCACCGCCACCACACACTACACGTTTCAAAATCAATGATTATGTAAGGCTATCGCGTTCGGGAAATAAATTCGCGAAGGGATTTGAGCAAAGATGGACACCTGAGATTTTTAAAGTTAATGCTATGAGACCTAAAGGCGAGATAATGATGTATTACGTTGAAGATTTGAATGGGAAGGGAATCGCAGGACGCTTTTAACGCGGAGTTGCAGAAAGTGGCTTTTAATTTAGGAAAAAAAATGTTTTGAAAATTGAAAAAATTTTAGGCAGCAAAGGTTCAGAAAAGAGAAAAATGTACCTGGTGAAATGGTTAGGGTACCCAGAAAGCTTCAACACCTATATAAAAGCTGCTGCAATAATGAAGCTTAAATATTATGCAAAATGGCTCCTAGCCACTTTTATGTCACACTCGCGTCCTCTTCTTATCTGTCTGTACCTCCTACCAACACCCTGGCCAATTTGTAACAGAACTCCATGGGCCCATTGAGTTGGAACGTGATTCTTACGAAGTTGATGAATTCCAGCTAGCCACCAAATTTTTAACTCTTGAAAATGAACAGATCCCTGATCGGTGAGATACAGTACTATAGTACAAATGTAACACTAGGAATCGGTCATTATGACAGTCACGGACATTGTGACGCTGTGACGGGGTTAAACAAGAGTTTTGAAAAGTCGTACCTGACAAACGATTTACTTTTTGAAATCGTAAACATAGACACGACTGCATGCACGTTGAAGTTAAAATCGACGCTTAGTAGGAATTTTAAAGATAAAGAGCTGTTCACAATTGTGGCTGAGAGTCAATATAACGCAGCTCTTCAGAGAGATACCTTTCACGAGCCACAACTGACTAGTCCAGCTTAATGTATCAGTTGAAGATGGAGAAATTGGGTGAAAGCTACCTATCCCCAGACATGTGCTATATTTACAGCAATATCGTCGAGCATCAATTTGTTGGGGACACCTCGGCGCGCCTGCTGCGCATTGCACACATTCCCAACCATAGAGGGGAGAGTTTGAGCATTACATATGACGCCCCATTATGTGAGTGTTGCGACTAATCTATTAACTAATATCTCGGTGTATATAAGAACGATTGAGGTAAAAAATTTCCTATTCGGTGATGGGAGCTTAACAGTGAAGCTACACTTTCGTCGCATTCAGTTATAATGACCCGAAGGCCATTCACAGTCTATCGAGGGGTGAAATATCAGCGTGGGAGTGGGCTTGAATCCATTTTTTAAACCATACTACGCACCGCTGTCCCACTGTTGAAGAGGGGTGCTAGATACCTCGGGAGGAAGGCGTTCCAATCAGGTTTTAACGAGGTAGAAGACATAATGGGTGGAACTAAGCCTAAAAAAGCCCTAAAAACATTTAAAACTACACGGGACGAAATCATCAAAGATGCAAAGAGAAAAATGCGTGGTAGCGGAAAGAAGAAAGCTGTTAGGAAGAAGGGGTTACCAACACGTGGTACTAAACGTAAAAGGACATCAAAAACGAAGTTTTCTAAGCGAATGAAGCCTATGGTTGATCATTTTTTTAACTGATATAAGCTGAGGACACTGCTCTCACGAATCAGAGGCTGATTACTACTTGTTGGGATAGGTGGCACTATTTATGACTCGTCATGGCGCGCTTCATCCATCCGTGTAGCTCACAATGTTGTAAATCAGAACTGTCCCTCTTTGATATGCCCCCTACACAGGTTTCTATTGAGCATAGCGACTTTATTACAATTAACCCATTAAACACAATTACATCGCCGAGTGCCCCTATAGAATTCGTGATACCCAGCTCAGGCCGTTACTTTTTTGATCCAAGCTGTATGTACATGTACGCTAAGCTGCGTATATCCCATTCAGATGGAACGGACTGCGATGATAGTTACTCTGCATGCCCTGAAACCAACTTTCTACACTCCCTATTCAGCCAGTTTGAGGTGTATTTAAATCAGGTTAACATCTCGGCAGGAACGGGTTATTGTCACCTACGAGCCTATCTGGAAAATGTCCTCAACTTTTCAGAAGCGAAGGATACCTTTTTAACTGCCGAGGGCTATTATCAGACTAAAGATGAAAGTAGTATAAAGGAAAAATTTAAAAATTCTAAAATGAGGTACGTGTTTTGGTCGTCTGTATTCAGACTTCACGTTCCAGGAGAAACTGCTTATGAATGGGGTGGATATGAAGCTAACACTCAACCGCACGAATCCTGAGATCTGCATAAATCTGGGACCTGATCAAGAAGAGGGCGCAAAACCCGTTGCGATTCACATCATGGAAACATCTGCGCGTACGGCGAATGAAATTAAGTTCGCCGAAATATGTAAAAATTGAAAAAAATTTAATGCACGCAACAGTAAAATACCCAATTAACAGAGTACAGATCAAACTATACACGGTGCCCGCCGGGTTGGCCTCGAAGCAGCTAGAAAACGTGGCCCTTGGAGTTCTACCTAAAAGGATATTAATTGGTTGCAGGATCACGCTTCGACGAATGGAAAATATAAAAAGCCCCTTTAAATTCGAGAATTTCGGCTTTAAAAATATAACTCGATACATAAATTGCGTTGCATTGGGCGGGACTATGGTTACGGACTACTCACCAGACGCTGTGTTCCCGCTCTGTGGGAGAGCTTATAGCAATCTGGCCCATATTTTCGGTGGCTGTGACGAGCTTGGGATTGGCGTAATGCAGATGGAATTTGTCGATCAATTTAACCTTTACCCATTTGATATTACCCCGACTTATCTGCTAGTGTAAATACGGGGCAGGGACAATTCGACGTGGCCGACTCGATGTCAGGACAACTCGATGTCAGGACAACTCGATGTCAGGACAACTCGATGTCAGGACAACTCGATGTCAGGACAACTCGATGTCATTTTCTTTATATATTTAATGTGGGTTAACTGAATGCCCGGTTAGGTCAACTGTGCGCCCTTGACGATTGGTTAGGTTAAGTTGTGATATTTTCGTTAAAACTAACGAAAATATCCCTTAGGGATATCACATCGAGTTGTCCTGACAGCGAGTCGGCCACATCGAGTTGGGTTGCATCGAGTCGGCCACATCGAATCGTACCCAACCCGTAAATACACACAAGTCCACAACAAAGTTGGAACATCTCAGTCAGATTGGAATTCGCTGACCCTATAGATCACAAGCTCTAATAGAACTCGACCGTTTCAGGAACGTTGTCACAGACTTTTAAAATGGACGCGAATACACTCCAGAGAGTAATGAAGAGTGACCGAATCACACGCTCCAAATTTATCGATGTGTTTGCAAAGAATGAAACCTTGAAATTGCCAACTACGAGAGATTGGTGTAGTCTTCTCGTCAATACGGACATTGTGAGGAGTGAGGGGATTCATTGGTTTGCAATCTATTTTAAAAATAGGGAAAGAATGTACTATTTTGATTCACTCGGCATTCAGCCCTTGAGTGACCCTGTGGTTGTACCATTTATCGAACAGCTGCATGTCCCTGAAACTGTCTGAAATCCTTACCGTTTCCATGGATATTTTAGTAATACTTGTGGCATGTACTGTCTTTCATTTCTCCTGCGTGTCACGTGGAAGGGGATTTATAAATTTTTTAAAATTATTCGATTTGTGCGACACTGAGATGAATGATGAATTGGTATGCAGACAGATAAAAAAAGGTTCCCATTTGTGCGCACTCGATGTATTGTGTAAAGTTTTACGTGTCCATATATACAATTGTAACTGTAAAATGTCTCCATTAATGTTAGTCTTATTTAATGGACGCTAATTCTGTAAGCCGAATTGTACTAAATCATGCTTTCTACCATTTAGTAAATTGAATGAAAATACAGTGTTTTGTTCTTAACCACAAAAAAAACTTAAATTAGTTCCTCGATGACCTGGCATTCGTTGGCCCGGATGTGAGCCAATACCTCGACCTCGGTATTCAGGTCACTGGGTTGGCTGCGCGGTAAAGCCTCCAAATCGCCGTCATTTATTTTCCTTTCATCAAAGCTGTCGGGAAAAGTATTTATAACACGATGAAGTTCCGCATCGGTCCGATAAGGAGAAATTAACATGACTAGTCCATACTGAATCTTTTTTAATTAAAGTCCATTTTTTCATAATTCGATTTGTATTCAGAAATCCTACCTCACTACTAATGCAATCTAGGCTATAATTGAGGATAACCGCTAATGAAGCATTTACGATAAAATGTGAGGAGTGGAAATATATTATTACAACCACACCATATATATATATATATGCCGAAATAACCACGTAGGCGAGACAGAATGGACAATAATTAAGAATCTATTGTTTTTCACCAAAGTACACACAGATATATATATATATATATACAGGGTGGGCCGTAAGTTTCCATACATAGGAAAATTTAAATACGTGCGTCGGTATTTGGATCAGCAGTTTCTGGATGCTTGGATTGGTCGGCGTGGTCCTGTGGAGTGGCCTCCCAGATCCCCAGATCTCACCCCCCTTGATTTCTATCTTTGGGGGCACTTGAAGGCCATGGTGTATCAGGAAAAGATACGAGACATAAATCATCTAAAGGAACGTATCACCAACGCCATTACAAGCATAACGTCAACTGTGCTAATGCGTGTTCATCAACAGTGGGGAACACGTATTGAAATGTGTTTTCAAAACAATGGCAACCATGTAGAGCATATTATATAAATAAAAATGGTTGTCCATAAAAAAATGTTTATGTTTCCTATGTATGGAAACTTACGGCCCACCCTGTATATATATATATATATGAAGAGAGAGAGAGAGCTGCAAGGCGTTACAAGTACACTAATTTACAGTTCAAAAGGATTAGCTGGGTGTACTACGCATCATCAGCCAGCATCAGATAACGAGCCCGGGATCAGGTTAATATATATATATATATATATATATATATATATATATTATATAATATGGGAAGTTACAATAAGAGAAAATGCCGATTAGGGCGGCGGGGCAAATTATAATTACAAAGCAGATATCCTTACAGGGCTCAAAAGTTAGATAAGCTGGATGTGCTACGCATCATCTGCCAGCACTGGGTAACGAGCCCGGTTAACATATATATATATATATATATACACACAGTGTATATATATATATATACTGTGTGTGTGTGTATATATATATATATGGAGAGAGTGAGTTACAATAAGAGAAAATACCGATTAGGGCGACCGGGGCAAATAATAGTCACAAAGCAGATATCCTAACAGTGCTCAAAGGTAAGATTAGCTGGATGTGCTACGCATCTTCTGCCAGCACCAGGTAACGAGCCCGGGACCGCAGGTAAATCTTAAATTTTTTTTAGTAATTCTAAATTCCTACCTGTAGAACTTTCTATACTTTTTTAAGTTATCAGTAACAAGCATGTTATAAAATTTCACTTTCAAATAATAAAATTCACTGTCTAAACGACGTTATCAGGAAGGAAGATTAGCCGAGTGTGCTACGCATCGTCTGCCGGCACCGGGCCTCGACCCCTGGGCAGATATCCTTTCACTTCATTTTATTACGGCTTTTTATAAAAATTATAACACTTGTACTGAATGAAACGATATATATATATATATATATATATATATATATAATTATATTATATATATATAAGCCTTCCGCTTAAATCACAAACTAGTTTTTCAAAACTCATTAATTTATTATAGCTTTTTATAATTTAACTAACACTGACACTGAATGAAACGAAGTATATAGCCCGAATCACAAATTAAATTAATTACTTGCATTTCAATGTCGTCTTCAACGGCTGATTCTTGCTCTCCGTCGCAAATTTCTGCAATGCTTTGTGTGGAGAGAAGACCATTCCGGTTAGTCGCCCCGAAAAAGTGGTGTGTAGCCCCTGCATACATATCTCCGTCTTCAAACAACTGCGGGGAACAGTAAAGCTGTTGAGAATGATTCATGGTGATATCTGTGGTTATTCTCTGATAAATACAACTGTTGTTGATTCCAGATGAAAATGCCCCCTTTTAATACACTATCCTAATTGTAAACACTCACAAAAGCCGAATCACGAGTTTCATATTGGCCTTTGGTGAAATTTGGGTGGGGCATAACGTGTAAGTGCTACTACCCACCAACCAGAGGTCCGGGGACCGTTCTCGGGCTCCGCCCACTGGGCTGTAATTGGCTGATCCGTGAATTCTGGGGCGTGTCAGATATAACTTACCCATTCCATAGATTTCTTCCAGAAATGATTCGTAGAGAGAGAGAGAGAGAGAGAGAGATTTTATTATATATATATTTATTTAGGACTTTTAGAGTTATCTAAAACAAAATAAATTAAAAAATAATTGTGGATAGGCGAAGGAGAGAATGGACGTACCATAAACCCCAATTTACTAACTTACCTACGCTAATATATATATATATATATATATATATATATATATTATATATATATATATATATATATATATATATTATATATATATATATAAAGGAATTTACAACACCCTAAAATAATTTTTAAAAAAATTATGGAAGGGGTAGCATCGCATTAGCCCCACAAAGTTCACGGTGTCGAGAGAACGTCTGTGTGATCTATTTTATTACCTTACCTGTGGTATATGTATATATATATATATATATATATACATACACACACACACGATGGATTTAGCGACATTGGAAGATAAATTTGGAAGTCGGGGCAGATCGCATTGGTTTAAAGTTTATGGTGTCGAGAGAATGGCGTGTAATAAGTATCCATTTTATCTACCAACCAATTGTGCCGAAATATATATATATATACGAGGGTAATTCAATAAGTATCCACACTTTTTATTTTTATAATTTTATTTTCACATCTGATAGATTATAAACACATCACTTCTCAACATAGTCTCTCTGCTTCTCAATACACTTAGTCCAGCGATCTACAAGCTTTCTAATGCCATCACAAAAGAATGTTTTTGGCTGTGTTCGTAGCCAGTCATGCACCGCCTCCTTCAGGTCATCATCGCCTTGGAATCGCTGACCTCTCAAAACGTCTTTTAGTGGTCCAAACAGGTAAAAATCCAAAGGTACCAGGTCTGAACTGTAGGCTGGATGGTAGAGAACTTCAAATTTAAGTTCTTGAAGGCATTTTCTAGTCTGTGCAGCGGTACGAGGGCGCGCATTGTCGTGTAACAGAATAACCCCTTCCGACAATATCCCTCTCCGTTTTGTGCGAATTGCTTGCTTTAACTCATTCCGAAGCATGTCAGAATACGATGCACTTGTTGCTGTAGTTCCACGCTCTAGATAATGTTCAAGGATAGGGCCTCTTGTATCCCAAAATAGTGTTAGCATAACTTTACCTGCTGACGGCTGCGCTTTGAACTTCCTTGCAACGGGATATGTTGGATGCTTCCATTGCATGCTCTGTCGTTTGCTTTCTGGTTCATAGTGATGGATCCAGATTTAATCTGCAGTGATAATGCGCTCTAAAAAGTTTTCACCTTTGTTATGATACCGCGCCAAAAGTCGAGAGCAGACGTCCATACGATTACGCTTGTGCTCTTCTGTCAACTGTTTGGGCACTCATCTTGCACAAACCTTGTGAAAGCCAAGAATGTCATGAACTATCGAATAGGCTGACCCTTGACTGATGTCTAATGAAGATGCAATTTCTTTTATTGTTAATCTTCTGCCATCGAAAATCATGGCTCTGGCTTCTTCCTGCTTGTCACCACTGGTTGATGTTGACGGTCGTCCTGAGCGCTGAGCACCTGTCACACATGTCCGACCTTCCTTGAACATTTGAATCCACTCCTACAGACTGCGCCGTGGTAACGCATTATTCCCATACTGAGCACACAAACGCGTGTGAATTTCAGCTCCTTTCACACCTTCTGCCCACAAAAAACGAACCACGGATTACTTTTCTTCCAGAGTACAAATTGAAAGCGGCGCAACCATGCTCACTACTCTTACGATATGTGATAGCTACGAGTAGCCTAAATAAGCCTATACTGTTGCTAACCTAAATAAGCCTATACTGTTGCTAGCCTAAATAAGCCTATACTGTTGCTAGCCTAAATAAGCCTATAGATTTCAGTTTGGCTCGTTATTACGAGTACCCTCGTGTGTATATATATACACACTGTGTGTATATATACAGGGTGTCCGAGAATTATCTGTACAAGTTTTGGCTGTTATTAAAAGTCAACCATGAAGTGTAGAAATTCCAGTGTTGTCCCATTTTACAGAGAATCTCATTAAGTTTTTTCTGATACCAAGTTTTGACAAGTTTTTTAGAAATTCCAGTGTGTCCGAAAATTATCTGTACAATTTCATCTTTTAATAAAATTCTTGATAACACACGTAAAATTCTTAAACAAGATTATTTAGAATCTGTATTTTCAAAAGTTTCTTTTATTAAAGTAACGTTGTTACAAACACTTGATATGTGCACCATCAGTGATTCGCAAAACATCCAATCGATAATCCAAATGTTGCCACGTACGCTGCAGCATATCCACATCAATTCGCTCAATAGATGATGTGATTCTTGCTTTTAAATCATCAATGTCTGTCACCCGCGTATAAAAAAGAAAAAACTTGTCAAAACTTATCAGAAAAAACTTAGAGTTTCTCTGTAAAATGGAACAACACTGGAATTTGTACACTTCATGGTTGACTTTTAATAACAGCCAAAAATTGTACAGCTAATTCTCGGACACCTGGTATATATATATATATATATATAAATGGTTTTACAATCATCTAAAATAAAAAAAAATTAATTGTGGAACGGATGTACATTATTTGTACGTATGATAAACATCTCTTTTATTACCTTACCTGTATCACTGTCAGGGTAATCAGAAAAGGAAGTCTGAAGGATTTTAGATACAATCGAAAATAAATTTGGATTTCGGGGACAATTCTCGTCGATTTAAAGTTTATGGTGTCGTGAGAACGTCTGTGTGATCTGTTGTACAGGGTGTCCCAGAATTAACTATCTTTTTCAATGAAATCAGACAAATTTTTTAAAAACACACTTTTATTTATGTTTATCATGTTTAATGTGTTAAAAATGTATTAATTTCTACATTTTTTTCATAATTTTATTTTCATAATTTTTTCATTATCTGATCCAATGAAAGACCGTCTGAAGTCATAGAATGGCAGAGACTCTCCAAAAGTTAACGTGTGGTTTGGAATGACCAAATCCAAAATTTATGGCCCATTCTTCTTTGCGGAAGCAACTGTAACAGGTACCGTCTACCTTGATATGCTTCAGCAGTTTCTCGAACCACAGCTTCTTGATGATGGCATTCTTGATAATGTTGTGTTTCAACAAGATGGAGCACCATGTCATTATGCTCTAATTGTTCGAGAATACCTCAACAGACGCCTTCCGAATCGGTGAATTGGACGTGGAGGACCTCGACCTTGGCCTCCGCGTTCTCCGGATTTGACACCCCTGGATTTCTTTGCATGGGGTTTCATAAAAACAAAGGTTTATCGCCAAAAGATCAATGCTTCTTGTTGAAACACATTATCAAGAATGCCATCATCAAGAAGCTGTGGTTCGAGAAACTGCTGAAGCATATCAAGGTAGACGGTACCTGTTACAGTTGCTTCCGCAAAGAAGAATGGGCCATAAATTTTGGATTTGGTCATTCCAAGCCACACGTTAACTTTTGGAGAGTCTCTTTGCCATTCTATGACTTCAGACGGTCTTTCATTGGACCAGATAATGAAAAAATTATGAAAATAAAATTATGAAAAAAATTTAGAAATTTATACATTTTTAACACATATTAAACATGATAAACATAAATAAAAGTGTGTTTTTCAAAAATTTGTCCGATTTCATTGAAATAGATAGTTAATTCTGGGACACCCTGTATTACCTTACCTGTGGTGCATATATATATATATATATATTTATACACACACACACACACACACGAGGGATTTAGCGACATTGGAAGATAAACTTGGAAATCAGGGCAGATCGCATCCGTTTAAAGTTTATGGGGGATTAGAAATAAAATTCCGTGAACAAGCTTAAGATATTCGTTTTAAGATTTTTCATTAATTTTTAATGGCTGAAAGCATAAAGTATCGTGGATGCGAAGACAGTTTAATGTAAATGTATTTTACTTTTTCTATAAAAATTAACAGTTAATTAACTTTGAATTGGCGGGGTTATCTTTATAAAAATAATATAAAAGTATATAGAAAAGATTGCTGAATGTTATTCTGTGAGAATAATTTACCAAATTTAATATACGTTTTTAGTATATCTATTACGTATTATTAAACCTGTTTTCATATGGGAAAATTAATATATAGATTTCTCAAATCGAATGAATATTAAAATGGATGAAAAAATTGTACGAAAACGAGAACCGCTTCTTATATAAGAGATGATTGACAAAAGTAAATAGGCGCCTCCCTCCCTCTCTCTCATAAAAATATAGGAGGTATATAGAATTGAATGGCATAGGTAAATAGACGCTTTCGGTGACCTTAGTTGAAATGGGCAGTGTAAAGAGCACTGCGTATTTCTTTTATTATTAGATGCATAGCACACCCAGCTTCCACACAATTGGTTGGTAGATAAAATGGGTACTCTGGGTGACCTAGTGGTTAAGATGCTGGGGTGCTGGATTCCGCGTTAAATTGTAGGTCTAGGGTGGGGTGAAAAGCTTGACCTTCGACAGAATGAACAACTCGGGTAGGTCCGATTCTGCGTTAAACTCTAGGTCTAGGGTGGGGTGAAAAGCTTTACCTTCGACGGAATGAACAATTCGGGTATTTTTTGTCTTTCTTGGAATAAAAAGAAATTCTGTTTTGAAGACATTTTGTATAAGAAATGAATGACAAAACTAAATAGACGCCTCCCTCTCTCTCTCTCTCTCTCTCTCTCTCTGGAAACTCGTCTATAAATAAATAATTAGTATATATATCTGTGTGTGTGTGTGTGTGTGTGTGTGTGTGTGTGTGTGTGTGTGTAATAATAGAGGATCTATGTGCGGTTGTGTGCACGTCTTGGGGGTTCAAATGTTGTGTAAACGGTTGATGACGGAGGACGCTGGCGGCCTATGTGCGCATATATAGTTGTGTGTGTGATATGGGATCTATATGCGTTTGTATGCGCATCTTGGTTCAAGCATTGTATACACTGTGCTAACTGGCTGATAATGGCTGGAGGCACTGGCTTCTACTCCAACTGGTGGATTTCGAGTTCTAAGCCAAGTGTTGCTACAATGATCAATCATTGAGCTTCTACCTCTCGTGGAAGCTGGATGGTCTCTTCCTCTCTCTCTCTCTCTCTTAGGTTAGGTATACCCTTTGGGGGGTGAGGCCGCCCCACCTTCTCCCCCAGCTTGCTGGGAAAGTTCCCCCCTTTTGTGGGGGGAACCATGGGGTTGCACTGGGGGTTGAAAACATTGATGTTAAAAGAAAACAGGGTTACTGGCTATTTTTGTATGGATATGGGGAAAGAATTTATAGGCCGAGCTTTTCAGAACATGTTGACAGTTTAATATCAGCTACTACAGCTATTTTACACATAACACACAGATTTCTTGACATTCTGGAATCATTGGCCTCATCCTACAACCGCTCACACCATCGCACAATTGGGACAATACCTAACGAGATTTTAGAAAAAGGTGCGCGCACAGAGCCTGATGTGAGAAGAGATGGACCACCACCACCACACACTGCGCGTTTCAAAATCAATGATTATATAAGGCTGTCGCGTTCGGGAAATAAATTCGCGAAGGGATTTGAGCAAGGATGGACACGCGAGATTTTTAAAGTTAGGGCTATGAAATCTAAAGAAAAGATAGTTGTATTACGTAGAAGATTTGAATGGGGAAGAAATCGCAGGAGGCTTTTACCGCGAGGAGTTGCAGAAAGTGACATTTAATTTAGGAAAAAATGTGTTTAAAATTGAGAAAATTTTAGGAAGCAAAGGTTCAGGAAAGAGAAAAATGTACCTGGTGAAGTGGCTAGGATACCCAGAAAGCTTCAACACCTATGTAAAAGCTGATGCAATAATGAAGCTTAAATAGTATGCAACATGGCGCCTAACCATTTCTACGTCACACTCCCATCCTCCTCGTCCCTGTCTGTACACCCTAACAAAACACTAGCCAACTTTGTAACAGAACTCCACGGATCCCTTGAATTGGGTCGTGATACGTATGAGGTGGGTATATGCGAAATTCAGCTGAATACCCTTTTTTTAAGTATTGATTATAAAGAACCCGTTTTTACGATTCTTAGAGACTGTAATGAGTGTGAAAAAGCCGGGGTAACTCGGGATGAAACCATGCGTACCGCCCTGACTGGGGATGCACGGTATTACAGTACAGAAGTAACACTAGGACCGGGTCACTATGGTGCGGGCGAGGATGTTGTGAGAGACTTAAACGTAAGTTTAAAAAGCTCAAATCTTACGGGCGATTTAGTATACGAAATCGTAAACAATGATCCCCATGCATGTACTGTGGCCCTAAAATCGCAGGCTAACCGAAATATTAAAGACCAAAGAGTGTTCAAAATTATGACCGATGGACGATATCGATCAGTCATCCAAAGAGATACATTTCACGAGGCACAACACGACTTGTCCAGCCTAATGTATCAGTTGAAATTGGAGAAAATGGTTGATGGCTATAAACCCCCAGACATGTGCTATATTTACAGCAATATAGTGGAGCACCAGTTTGTTGGGGATACCCAGGCACGCCTGCTGCGCATAGCGCACATCCCCAACCATAGAGGAAGGAGTTTGAGTATTACATATGACAGGCCCCATTATGTGAATGTCGCAGCTAATCTAATAACCAATATCTCAATATATATAAGAACGATTGAGGGAAAAAATTTCCCATTCGGTAACGGGAGCTTAACAGTGAAGCTGCACTTTCGACGCACTGAGTTATAATGGACAGAAAGCCTTTCACAGTCTATCGAGGTATGAGATACCAGCGTGGTAGTGGACTTGGATCCATTTTTTCAACCATACTACGTACGGCTGTCCCCTTGCTGAAGAGGGGTGCCAGATACCTCGGGAGGAAAGCGTTACAATCAGGTCTTAACACGGCAGAAGACATATTGGCTGGGGCTAAACCTAAAGAAGCTCTAAAAAGACACTTAAAGCGTACACGGGACGAAATCGTCAAAGATGCAAAGAGAAAAATGCGTGGTGGTGGGAAGAAGAAGGGCTGTCCGAAGAAGGGATTACCACCACGTGGCATTAAACGTAAAAGGATATCAAAAAAGAAGTGTTCTAAGCGAATGAAACCTATGGTTGACCATTTTTTTGACTGATATAAGCTAAGGACATTGATCTCATGAATCATAGTTTGTTTACTACTTGTCGAGAGAGGAGGCACTATTTCTAACTCGTCATGGCACGCTTCATCCATCCGTGTAGTTCACAATGTTGTAAATCGGAGCTGTCCCTCTTTGACATGCCTCCAACTCAAGTTTCTATTGAACACAGTGACTTTATTACAATTAACCCTTTAAACACAATTAGTTCCCAGAGTGCCCCTATAGAATTCGTGATACCCAGCTCAGGCCCTTACTTTTTTGACCCAAGCTGTGTGCACATATACGCTAAACTACGTATAGCCCATTCTGATGGAACGGACCGTGATGACAAATATGCTGTATAGTATACCCTGAAACAAACTTTCTGCATTCCTTATTCAACCAGTGTGACGTATATTTAAATCAGGTCAACATATCGGCAGGAACGGGGTACTACCACCTACGATCCTATCTGGAAAATGTGCTGAACTTTTCCAAAGAAGCGAAGGATACCTTTTTAAGTGCCGAGGGCTATTATCAAGCTAAGGACGAAAGTAGTATAAAGGACAAATTTAAAAATTCTATAAAGAAGATATACGAGTGTTTTGGACGCCTGCATACTGACTTCACATTCCAGGGAAGTTGGTTGTGCATGGGGGGGTATAAAAATAAAGCTCACCCGCATGTATCCTGAGATCTGTTTAAATCTGGGAACTGATCAAGAAGAGGGAGCCAAACCCGTTGTGATTCACATTATGGAGACATACCTCCGCGTACGACGAGTGAAATTAAGTTCACTAAACCAAATAGAAATTGAGAAAAATTTACTACACGCCACAGTAAAATACCCAATTAACAGAGCACAGGTCAAACTATACACGGTGCCAGCAGGGTTGGCATCGAAACAGATAGAAAACATCGCCCTGGGAAATCTACCTAAAAGGATATTAATTGGAATGCAGGAACATTCAGTGAATGGAAAATATAAAAAGAGTGCCTTTAAATTCGAGAATTTCGGCCTTAAAAATATAACTATACGTTAATGGCGTTGCGTTGGGCGGGGCTATGGATATGGATTATTCATCAGACGCTGTTTTCCCGCTTTGCGCGAGAGCATATAGTAATCTGGCCCATATTGCAGGTGGTTTTGATGAGCTCGGGATTTGGGTAACGCAGAAAGAATTCATCGATCAATTTAATCTTTATCCATTTGACATCACACCTGACTTATCTGCTAGTGTAAATACACACTTAAGTCCACAACAGAGTGGAAACATCTCAGTCAGATTGGAATTCGCCAAGCCTATAGACGCGCCTATAAGTGTACTAGTATACCTCGAGTCACAAGCCCTAATAGAAGTAGACAGATTTAGGAGCGTTGTCACTGACTTTTAAAATGGATGCGAATACACTTCAGAGAGTAATGAATAGTGAACGAATCACACGTTCCAAATTTATCGGTGTTTGCGAAGAATGAAACATTGAAATTGCCAACTACGAGAGATTGCGGTAGCCTTATTGTGAACACAGATGTTATTGGTAGTGAAGGGATTCATTGGTTTGCAATCTAATTTAAAAATAGCGACCGCATGTACTATTTTGATTCACTCGGCACTCAACCCTGGAGTAACCCTGTTGTTGTAAAATTTCTCGATCAGATGCATATCCTCGAAGTTGTATGGAATCCCTTCCGGCTACAATGATATTTTAGTAATACTTGTGGGCTGTACTGCCTTTCATTTCTCATGTATATGTCACGTGGTAAGGAATTTATAAATTTTTTAAATTATTCGACCCGTGTCACACAACGAAACGACAAAATGGTATGCAGATAGATAAAAAGCCGTTTTCCGATTGTGCGCACTCGTATAGTATGTTGTTTTGTTAGTGTATATATATATATTTGTAACCAATAATGTTAGTTTGTATATTGTACTAGTTTGGTTATTGTACTAAGAACATGATTTCTTTCATTTAATAAGTTGATAAAAATACATTCTCTTCTTCCCCGTAAAAAAAGATCAAAACAAAAAAAATACTTACACATTATTTCGTTAATGATGTGACAATCGCTGGGTTGACTGCTTGGTAAAACTTCTACCTCCGTATTCAGGTCCAGGACATGCGTTTCTTCAAAACGAAAAGATTGTATAACACGTGTCATCCTCGCCGGACCTTAAAGGAGAAAGAATAATTAGTTCATACTGAATCTTTTTTAATAAAAACCCAATTGCTTAAAACATATGCAGAGTATACATATAGTAAGAGTATTACAATGTGAAGATATCTTCGAACCGTTCAGAGAAGTTCCTTTAAGAGAAAATGCCGAATAACATTTTTTATGGAAATTATAAAATTATTTGAAACTTGCAAAGGATTGCTATAAAAAATTCAACGAATCAAAACGGGGCTTTAGCATAATATTAATTGCAAACTAATCTATAATTGCGAATACCTAAATGAAGCATTTTTAATGTGATGAGATGAATTACTACAACCCTCCATATATATGATGAAATAATCCAGAACAATGCTCTTTCTCCTAATGACAGGCACACTAAATAAGTAAGTTTGCGAATAATTGGCTACAAAAAAATAAAATTACAGGCATAATTACTTGCATTTCTACGGCATTCCCTTGCGTCGAATCGTATGGAGCGCCATTGCAAATATCATCAACGGTTTGCGTTGGAAATTATCCATCCCGGTCGGCTGCGTTAAAAAGATTAATTGTAGACAACGCTGCAATGTCTCCATCTTGATATAAATCTGGTAAACTGTAACGTTCTTGATTCATGGCGGAGTGTGTGTCTATTCACTGGTGAAAATAACTACTGTGACTCCCAGCTGAAAATATTTCCTTGTATATGCATGATCCCCAAACACCACCCCAAAAGACTAATAGGCGGTTCGTAAGTTTGATGATTGGTTGTCAATGTAACTGGGCGGGTCCATGTTAAATTTTGTGTACCAATCGTAACACCGATATAACGGGTCAACGCTTTGGACATCCTGATTGGTTGACTAATGGCGTCTTTATCTTCTCTCCGTAGATTTAATGTTCACATCTCAAGGTGTATTGCCAGTTGCAATCTCTACCACGACAATATTGTGTTAATATTTGCGCCCATACTATTCTAGATTTTCCCATTTTAGAACCCGCCCCTTCATTCAATATCCCTCACCCCTTTGTAACATTGATCAACATTTGCCATTTGCAATCTCTACCACGACAATATTTTGCATTATTATTATTATTATTTGCGGTCATCCTATTCGATCCTCAACTTTGGTTACAACTATTCGACTTGACTTTCTACTTGCCAATTCTCGCGTAGGAATGTGATTAAATTGTATTTAGTTCGTGAAAATGAATGTCTGGTTGGGCTGGTAGATAAATGGGCGCCCTAGGTATTCTAGTGGTTAAGACGCTGGGGTGCTGATCGGAGGTTGAGCGATCGAGTCCGGACGGTGACATTGTAATTTCTTGGTACATAGAATCCCCGATGAGCCAGGTGTACCTATGTGAGGTGGCGAATAAAAGAAGCCAACTCACTACTTCATCAGATTAACTCGAGAGGAGGGGCGATAAGCTTAATTTTTGTGAAATCATCGCACGTAATAATAATAATAAAAAACCTTTCCTTTTTTTTATTTTCATTCATTCATTTCATTTCAATAACAGAGACAATGTAAAATTTTAACACATGAAGAAGATACCACACAAATTATACGCAAAGAAAAATAGTTCGGATTCGACGTTAAACTGTAGGTCTAAGGCGGGTGACAAGCTTGATCTTTGTCAAAATGAACAATTCGGGGGAATGAAAACCGATTTAGCTTATTACTACTACTGTAATTTGCACCACCCTATATATATATATATATATATATATATATATTATATATATATATATATATATATATATATATATATATGTATATATATATATATTGTTGCATATGGAAATATGATAAGGAAATTCCTTACTTAATCAAAGACTAATTTAGCTTATAAATAATTTGTTCATGGAAAACAATCACGTGAGGCTTACATATATATTTAAGTTCAGTTTTTAACTTCATTAGTAATGATAATAATGAAAACAATAAATAGGAGTCGAGAGAGATTCTTCGTCGGTGGTCTTGGACGGATTTAGATCAAATAGACCTTTGCGGTTTTCAAGAAGCCTCGGGCAAGTCAGGTGTGAGTTTTTATGCGTGTCGAGTTTATACCAATATGCATTTCTTTTCCAGAGATGCCTTCAAAGAAAGGATCACGGACTAGTTTAGAGATTTAAAATGTTGTATGAGTTAAAATTTTTAGTTTTTAAATTATTATTCAGTAAGTTTAAGATTTTTTCTTTTAAATGTACAAGTTCACGCGGTTTTTTGTTTATAAAAAAATATAGAAGGTATATAGAAAGGATTGTGAAGTAAATATACACTTTCGGTTTGGCTTAGAGTAATTATATATATATATATATATATATATATATATATATATATATATATATATTTCTTCGTTCGTATTTCTTATATTATTATTAATTTTTTGATCATATATATTCCATCGTTTGTATAGAATGAACTATTGTATATTTAGTGTCTATATATTTCGTGAAATTGATTCCATTAATTCGTCTAAATAAACAGAATGATGTAATGGTGTTTTATTTAATTCGGTTTAATTGTATTTCTTTTAGTTTTAATATTGGGATCGTTTAAATAATTAGTTCTCTTGCTGAACAAATTTAAGGAGAAAGTCACTCTTGCCTTTAATAAATAAGTAGTTAAATTAAATGATGTTGCATAGCAAATCACCCTAATAAGGTACACCTGAACATAATTAAATTAAAAACAATAACTGGTAACTCATCTAAATAAAAATTAAAATAAATGGTGGTATCTGGTAACCCTCCTTATATAAATAAATATATAGTGCTCTCTGGTAACCCCTCCATATATAAATAAGTGGTAACTGGAAACTCACGACCCTCTATATACAGCTGCTTGGCCCTGGACGCTCATAATGCGATGGGCTCCGTTGGAATAAAGGCCTCTCTCTCCTCTCTCCTCCTTAGGTTAAGGCTTAGGTTAGGTTTTCCTTTGGGGGGTGAGGACATCCCACTTCTCCCCCAAAGACCCTCCTCCTCCTCCTTTCTCTCCCTCTCTTAGGTTAAGGTTACCCCTTTGAGGGGAGATCATCCTCCCTTCTCCCCCCGAAGATCCCTCCCTCCCTCTTTGCAGCATTAACTTGTTGCATAACCCCTTCCCCCATCTGCAGCATTGATTTGTTGCATAACCCTTGCAACATTCCCCCCTCCCCCATTTGTTGCATAAACCTTGAAACATCCCTTTTCAACATTGCAACATTCTTGCACTCTCCCATTTTGCGGTCATACTATAGATTTTTTCTTTTTCATGATGTTAACCCGACGTGGGCAACGGGTCACTCGCAAAGAGGCCCCAAAAATGTAGCTTCCCTCACCAGCTATCTGCAAAGCAGATAGGATCCAGCTTTGGGACAGGATCTAGGAGTTACACCTACACCCAGCCTACTATATCCAGAACCTCAATATAAGCAAAAAACTCGTTGCATTCGCGTCGGATTGAATACATCAAAGAAAAAGGGGTAACTATTGTATTTTTAGCCAAAGACCAAAACTTAAACCTCAAATGGCAAAATTGAGCGTCCACTTTTCAAGGCACATAACATGTCCGTTTCATAATGGGATTGAACTCAGAAAAAACTAAGTGTTTGTCATTTACCATTACTTATTCGGACTATAGTGGATTTAATTTTCCCAGAAGAGTTTCTTGTTCCATGCACGGTCTGTTGTATCATATATAAGGGCGCTATCGGACCGACAGATGAAATCACTTTCATCTACATGTACTGTATAGGTATCTGGACTGATTGAATGCTATACTATTATTAAACTAAAAGAATGAAATAGCAACATCTTTACTCCTTTTATGGAGATCTCTTCATAAGATAGCTTGCAAAAGGTTAACATTATCTCCATCCATAAAGGAGGTTGACTACGAATAAAAATAACTGACCGGTGTCCATGACATTCCATGAGACACCCACCAAGATATTCTATCCACAAGCGTCCTGGGTTGGGTTACATTAGGTTAAACTAGAATAGCGTAGGTTAGAGTGTCAATAGAATGCCCCGTTAACGAAATGTGTACGAGTATGTAGGCCTTCAATGATAACATATTTCACTAAAATATTGGAAAGAACAGTTACAGAAGAATCTATGTATGTTTGAAAACATTAATGAAATTTTTAGTTAGAAACGGCTACAAGGATTCTGATCAGAAAGATCGTGTTTATCCCAATAATAAAAGTTAACATTTATCGACGCCAACAATGTCAGTAATTACTATTATGTAATACATATGGACTTTCTCAAGGCATCTGAGAAGTGTGGCTTTGGAAAGAATCCGTTTACCTATTTTATCTACCGAGATTAGCTATATACCAATCCCAAAGTGTGGGAGTGGCTATGGTTACCCGAACACGCCTGCTACCGTGTCAGCTTTCGAAACTGATGTCTCTTCGGTCCCTGTCCCTTAAAAGTGGACAGAAAATAGCTATACAAGTTAAGAGCCTCTCATTATTGTCTTCGGCAATAGGCGGATTGCCGACAGATTTTATACGGACAACCGAGAAAAAATCCATGCATTTATTATAGGATTTACCTACTTTAAAATATAGAGAAACTGATATTTCGGGGAAAAAAAAATAAAAAATTTCCATTTTTTATAAAATTTTAATTTAGTTTTTATAAGGGAGATTAAAAATGGTGATTTTAAGTTGATTTCCATAAAATAACACCGACCACATTATGAAAACACTCCGGAAAAAAGTGAGTAGCGGACATTGGTACTGGTTACAGAAATATCTATGCGGGCCTCAGAGAAGATTAACTGGTGATCCCCGTCCTAGTCCTTCCGGCTGCCAAGTAAAACGTCATCAATCTCAACTGCGGACCAACAAAACGAGTGAACGAAATATCCGAGTAGAATTTGTTTGTTTTTTAAATTTTATATTATTTTTGTAATTAATAAATTACTGGTTTTCAAATATATGTTAGTTAAAGGCCTTGTTACTGAATGTACCATTTTAACTAGATTCGGGTCATTCCATGTCAACTCAGCCACAAAATGGCACTTTTTGCACTCACCCCTTTCAATTTTGCTCATACTTGGCACAATAGCAGATATACATGCCAAACTTAAATTCCCAAATTATTAGAGCTGACTGACCTTTGGTTACTGAGATACAAGGTCACAAAGTTGTGACATTTTGACCTTTTTTGCGTTAAATGACTATTTTCAAAACGGTGTAACTAAAACACTATTAAAGCTAGAGCATTGAGTTTGGTCTCATTTTAAAGCTCTTTAGTAGCCCCTTGTTTATTGTCTCTTGTTAAATATCTCTACTGTGAAAAATAAAAAAATCCCTTCAAAAGTTGACCTTTGACCTTGAATAAAAAAAAAATACCTTCTCCTAAAAAATTCAATTTTTTTACATTAATACCTTGAGTCATGTACAACAAAATCCCAAGAAGCTGTAAGTGGCTGATAACTAGTTCAATGTATAAAAAATAAATGAAGTTGGCATCATTCTTCAATTTTAGATTTTTTTTGTCAGTTCATTTATTTAAAAGTTCTGTTCTGATATAGTGTCAGTGAAGACTTAGTTCAACTTAACATTATTAGTTCAAAAACCTTTTTGTGACCTGTGCCAAAAGAAGTCTTTTAAAAGACAACCAGGGTTAAACCCCTCGACAGCCCCAAATCTACTGGAGTAGCGCTGATCCAAAGGCCCAACTAGTATATAAGTACTGTCAACTTTACAGAGTTGACTCCTGACTTCAAGTTAAAGTTAATTTATTTTTACTAAATACATGTATAAAAATTTATTTAATAATTCATTAATTGTTCATTGTTTTCTTTTCAGGATTTTCTTTGTGCTTTTGTGATTTCAGAGTACAAACATGGAACATTTAAAACTGAAACAGAAGTGTGCTGATCCTTTGCTGCGTCACAAAGGTCAGTGTCGAAAGAAGAGTTTGAGAATTGTACCACAGGAACTTGTAAATAAGTTTCCCGATCTGCACTTAACACTACATCACAGACTTTGTAAGCAGTGTAGAGAACATCTTGAGTCCTTGCCTGAGAAAGGAATAGGCACTTTGAATTCAGACATAAATGATGATTCTTCTTGTAGTAGTGAACCACCTGAAGATCTTGAGAAAATTGAAAATGTTGACAATAGTGATGCATCAACTTCAGAGCAAAACCATGAGATGTGTACTTTGAATGCTTCTTTTGTTTCAATTGGTGAATCACCCATAAAAAAGAGAAGCTTGTAGAGCAAAAGTCATATGGAGCTAAAAAACTAAGCAAGGTGACAGAGACAGTTAAGAAGAGAATGGAAACAGTTGCAGGAAAAGAGATTTCTGACTCACAATTTAAGGAGCCATCTGGAGATGTAGACTGTTTAGAAATAATAAATCAACTCAAGGAAAAATTCAAAAATGAAAATACTAAAAGAAGTGATAAAATAAAAATCCTCACTGTATTGCCCAAAAGTTGGAGCATTAGGAAAATTGCTTCAGAATTTAACACAACAAGGCATACAGCATCTATTGCTAAAAAAATAGTTGAAGAAAAAGGTGTCCTTTCAGACCCAAATCCAAAGGGTGGGAAAAGAATTAAACAGGATACTGTTGACGCTATTAAAGCATTTTATCTTTCAGAAGACATCAGTAGAACAATGCCAGGAAAGAAAGACTATTGTAGTATCATTGACAATGAAAGAGGAAGGATACATTTGCAAAAGCATCTTTTACTTTGCAATTTAAAAGAAGCCTATCATATTTTCAAAGAAAGAAATCCTTTGGTTAAGGTGGGATTCAGTAAATTTGCAGAATTGCGTCCAAAGCAGTGTGTTATTGCTGGAGCAACAGGAACTCACTCAGTATGTGTCTGTACAATTCATCAGAATGCCAAACTTATGTTTGTAGGAGCTGAATTAGAAAAACTAACTGCAAATGATGACACACCTATTAAGAATGTACGTCATTGTGTTGCCTTTATGGAATGCAATCCTGCCTCACAGAAATGCTGCCTCAGACAATGTGAACAATGTGGAGATCCATCAGATTTAAAAAACAGACTACTGGACATATTTACAAACAACTTCATTGATATCATAAATTTTAAAAAGTGGACCAATACAGATCGGTCAAATCTTGAATCAGTAGAACTGAATACAGATGAATATATTGACCAATTCTGTAACCAACTGAAAGAATACCAGATACATGACTTCAAGACAAAGATGCAAGCAACTTATTACCGTGAAACAAAAATGTCTTTGAAAGATGGTGAGGTCCTTGCTGTGTGTGATTTTGCTGAAAATTATTCCTTTATTCTTCAAGATGAGGTTCAGAGCTTTCACTGGAACAATGAGATGGCTACTCTACATCCATTTGTTATTTACTATAAAAAGGAAGATGAGATTGCTCACCTTAGCTTTGTTATTATTTCAGAGTGTAACATCCATAACACAGTTGCTGTACATTTGTTTCAAAAGCATCTGATAAAATTCCTAAAAGATAATATCTCATCCATCGGTTCCATCCACAAAATAATTTACTTTTCAGATGGGTGTGCAGGACAGTATAAGAACTGCAAAAACTTTTTGAATCTTTGCCATCACAGAGATGATTTTGGAATTGAGGCAGAATGGAATTTTTTTGCAACAAGTCATGGAAAGGGACCCTGTGATGGTGTTGGAGGCACAGTTAAGAGATTAGCTGCAAAAGCTAGTCTACAACGACCTTATGATGAACAGATCCTTACTGCAGAACAGTTATATACATTTGCAAGTGAAAATATTGTAAATATAAAATGTCATTTTTCAACCAATAAAGAGCATGAAGAGGAAAGCCAACTTCTCCAAGAAAGACACTCAACTGCAAGGACTATTGCTGGTACACAGAAATTACACCATTTACAGCCAGTTTCATTGACTTCTCTTAAGGTTAAACATTATTCATTATCAGATTATTCAAATATTGAGAAAGTTACTGAAAAGGAAGAAGTTGTGACTGAGGAGAAAATACATGGTTTTGTTACTGCTGCATATGATGGCCATTGGTGGGTGGCATATGTGCTGGAAAAGATACCAGAGAATAGAGAAGTAAAAGTCACATTCCTTCATCCTCATGGCCCAAACCCATCATTTGTGTATCCTGGTCGACCAGATGAATTAATCTTACCATATTCAGATATTCTAACACAAGTTGAGGCATCTACTACTAATGGACGAACATACAGGATTTGCAAAGAAGTTACTTTGAAGGCATCCAAAGCTTTGGCAGATCTACAGCACAGAAAGGTAAGAATTCAAAATTAAAATGGTCATGTAACTATATATACACTGCATACATTTTAAGTTGTGATAAATGGAAATCAATGAGCACTATACCTATACATATTGTATGTACATTTTAATATGTTACTTGTATTTGTTAATTAGGTAGCTATCTAGGTATACATTAAAAATTGTTTTCTCTTCTAGAAATCACAATAAATTGGGTGGCCCACAAGAATCTTGTCAACTACTGAAAACCATCACATACATGCACAACATACAGGTGAGGTGGGTAAAGAACAAATATTTAAAAATAAGCATTTGCTTGTTTGTAGAAGGCTGCAGATAGTATGTAGATATGGGTTGTATTTGTAAGAGATTGAGCTGACCTTAGACAAAAATGGTTACTGACATACAAGGTCACAAAGTCATGACTTTTTGACAATTTTTGTATAAAATGACTTTTTTCAAAATGTTGCTTGAATTCATTATTTTTTATACATTGAACTAGTTATCAGCCACTTACAGCTTCTTGGGATTTTGTTGTACATGACTCAAGGTATTAATGTAAAAAAATTGAATTTTTTAGGAGAAGGTATTTTTTTTTTACAGTAGAGTATTTTAACAAGAGACAATAAACAAGGGGCTACTAAAGAGCTTTAAAATGAGACCAAAATCAATGCTCTAGCTTTAATAGTTTTTTAGTTACACCGTTTTGAAAATAGTCATTTAACGCAAAAAAGGTCAAAATGTCACAACTTTGTGACCTTGTATCTCAGTAACCAAAGGTCAGTCAGCTCTAATAATTTGGGAATTTAAGTTTGGCATGTATATCTGCTATTGTGCCAAGTATGAGCAAAATTGAAAGGGGTGAGTGTTTTAGGTGGCTGACTTGACATGGAATGACCCTAATAACTAAGTTTGATTGGCCCAACGAGAACCAAACTCTAGGGTGGTTTTGGCGTTTTAAAAATTTTTAGTTTTCGACGTTTTTTAACGAAACTACTCCTTTCTTCCGAGGTTCCAGAAAATGTGTTTTTCCTCATTAAATTTCATGTCGATTGATACCAATTATTTCCCATTATAGAACTTGTCAAACCTGGTCCTATGATAAGTTAAGCCCTCTCCAAAGCTACAGTAATTTCTCACAAATAAGTTAGGCCTGATACTTAAAAATATTTCGCTTGACAAATATCCCTTACATTTCTCTGACCGTATGTCCTGCATCGAAGTTAGGAGCCAAGAGATTAAAATTAAATATTAAATTAACCCTTTCAACCAAACATGGCAAAACCTAGCCTAACCTTGAATACTGACAATCGGTAGTAATAATACAATTTGGCCTACCACACGAGTCTTGGCTTTCAACTAGCTTTGACATATTTTCTTAGTAGTCCCAAATAGGTAACCTAGTCACCGCTCTGACTGAGATAGCTTAATATTTTTGTTAGTTTTATATTATGTAAAAAATCTCTCATACAGTATTTGTTAAACGAAATATCTTTTATTAAGTACCGGACCTAGGTTATTTGCGAGAAATTAGCTTTGGAAAGGGCCTAACGTATCGTAGTCCTAGGCTTGACAAGTTCCATAACTGAAAGGGATTTATGTAGGAAGTCATAATTGGTACCAATCAACAGGAAATTTAGTGAGGAAAACCATCTTTTCTTGGACTTAGGAAAAAATAAGTAGTGTAGCTACAAGACGGCGAAAACTAATTTTTTAAAACGCCATAACCACCCTACAGTTCGAGCCTTGTTGATACACTTAAACAATTAAAAGATACATTCAGATAAGGCCTTTAACAAACATATTTGAAGACCAAAGTAATTTGTTATTTACGGAAGTAAATACAAAGCTCTAAAAACACACGAAATTAGATATTTCGTCTACGCGCTTTGTTGGTTCTCACTTGAAGATTGAGGACGTAATTGATCCGGAGTAGTTATAGAATATGACCAATCTAAAAATTTCGTTTTGCGCAATCGCTTGTTTACAGACATGACAGACACCTGATTTCTATTGTTGGAAAATGATATTTGCTGTACGTACCAGATAAAGTATGTTGGAAAACAAAATTTCAATTCGAAAAAGCAATTTCTAAAATGCTAAAAAAGAAAGAAACCTAATTGGTAACATTTTGTTTATTTTTAAGATAACTTATCCCTTTTGGTGACAGTAATAAAACTTCAAGAACAGAACGCAATCACTGCTAATTACTGATTTTTTTACGAGTTTTAAAAAAAAGTTTCTAGGCGAACTTATTTCCTAAATATTAATATACAAAACCTGAGTAACAAAGTTTCTACAATAAAAAAGAAAATGGCAATAATTCTTCTGAACCGAGAAATTACTAACATTGTATGCAAATTAAGTGATCTAAAATAAGTTGAGAGAGAGAGCTAATTTCGAAAAACTTTATAATAATCTGGACGACACTGGAAAAATAAGGCAGCAAAATATATACCTGGAGATCAGTCCACAAATAATATCGATCCTCTTCGCAATGAAAAGACTAAAACTAAATTGCCAAATTAAATCGGAAATATTACTGGTGTCCATGTGAAGCTCTCCATTTGGAAACTAGATAACTGGTTCAGAACAATACCAGATGAGCCAGGTGTATCTGACTCTACTAGATGGAAATTCTAGCAATTCTCTTTTTCATCAAGTATAGACACAGGGAACGGGCTTGACCGTGTGAAACTGGATTTCTCTGCAAAAACTTTAAAAAAAGTGTATATATATACTGTATATATATAAACGAATTCCAAACAGACTCAATGCATCTGCTTTAAAAAAAATGTATTTCGTTTATTGTGCTTGCAGTACCTTTTCGAGTTGCATTGTGCCGCGTTTCATAGGTATTAAGAGACTAAATTCGGTCGCCACTTCCTTGAACACCCTTTTTCCTCTGTCGCAATTTTACAAAAAACAAAAACCATCTCCGTAAGTGACTTTTCTCTCGCTTTCTTCGAACGGAGAATTCAATTTAGAATTGTTTCCGCTTAAACAAATGGTTTGTGATTCCTTCAGCAAAATTACCCTCGCGTGTATAACCCCCACTTTTTTTTTTCTTTTTAAGGAAAACTTTAATTTTATTTTGCATTTCACAAACGAAAACTTTTTCATATATATATTATAAAGCTTGAAGGC
>JAJOZX010002316.1:475000-520000 GCA_023014485.1 Bathynomus jamesi | reverse complement strand
GACGAGCTCACAGTCACTAGCTTTAAATTTTTTAGAGGCACTTTCACTTTCTTTTGGATCCTTTTTCACGAGGAAACTGTCTAGACACATTTGTTTTTGTCTACGCTTTAAATTTTGACGAAATATTTTGCTCGTTAAGCAAAGTGTCGCTCGTTATGCAAGGTAATTTTCCCCCATTCTTTTGGCTCGTTATACGAATTTCTCGTTATACGAGGCACTCGTTAAGCGAGGTTCCACTGTATATATATATATATATGTGTGTGTATGTACCTTACCTTACCTTACAACCTCACAAAGGTTCTGCGGGATGATTTCTCATTTCGCGAAGGTCAAGCTTGTATATATATATATATATGTGTGTGTGTGTGTGTGTGTGTGTTTGTATATATGTGTGTATATGTATATATATTTGGTTATGCGGGTATACATGTGTACGTGTATTATTTGTAATTTTTTCAATTTATATTTTTTTATTTCTTTATTCTTTTGCGACCTACCGTTTTTTCAGACAATAATTATAAAAACAAATTTGGTAATTTTTTTCCCTTATGCATATATATATATATATATATATTCTGTATATATTGCGTTTATATTTCGTATATACAGTATACCGTATATATGTTGTATATATATTTTATTGTTCTTTATATATCATCTAGGCATCATTTTGTTTTCCAATTTATATTTACTTGTACTTTTTTATTCGTTTGTGACTATAATATGCATATGTGGTAATTTTTCCCTTATAAATTGGTGTGCCTCTCTTAAAATTTATCTTTCAATTTATTATTATTATTTTTTATTATTTTTTTAATAATTAATTTTTGTTTTTTTTTGGTTTATTTCTTTATTTCTTTGTGACATATATATCAATTTGGCATCATCTATTAAATTGATTGTAAAACTTCCCTTTTGAGCTTGAATTTGTAGACTCCACTTACAATATTTATATTTATTTTTATTTCTTTATTCTTTTGTGACCTGTTCCATAAACAAGCCATTTGAATTTATATTGAAGGTCGGCCAAAGTGCTAAAAGTGTCTTTTTATATATATATATATATTATATATATATATATATATATATATATATGTATGTATATATATTTATGGTTTTTTTATTTGCCTGTTTATTTCTTTATGATTATTTAGGCTGTGACATATATATCACTAAGGCACTATTTTGTAATTAATTTTTTCTCAATTTATATTTATATTTATTTTTATTTCTTTATTCTTCTGTGACCATATAAATGTTGGCTCCTCCCACAATTTTTTCTATGCTTACTATATGTAGGTATATATATATATATATATATATATATATATATATATATATATATATATATATATATGTATATATATGTGAATATGTATGTATGTATGTTTATTTTTGTAACCTATATATTGCCTTGATCTGTCCTTTCACTCCAGTGTTCCTGAGGATGTCATTAGACGAAAGCGCTTGAGCACCCCTTTGTGTTTCTTTTTTCCTTCGTGGTTTTATTCATCATATATATATATATATATATATATATATATGCAGGATTGTGCATAACCATCTTTAAGGGGTTACAAACCAAAGTAATCAAATATACAACAAAATATAGTAAACCAATTGAAAGATTTATTCAAATTGGATAAAGAAACGTAAGAGTATCTCGTCTGCTTCCCATTACCAGCACGTACAACTCTCAGACGTTCAGGGTATGAATTCAGCGAACGTTCAGACACATCTCTGTCATGTTCAAGTTCTTGGAGGATAGTTTAAATTTGTTGAAGGACCTCTCGAGAATACCGGTTGAGACCAAATTTCTGCAACATCAAGTCTTTCATACTGTCCTTGAAAATTGCTCCAAAATGCTCTGCTACGTTCAGATTAAGGGAATTTCGTGGTCATTGAGTCCATTCAAACAAATCAGTCCCAGAGTCTCTCAGAGGTTGTTAGCTGTCATTTACCAGGTGGCATAGGGCACCGTCATGAAGATACACCAGTTCCGATTTATATATTACATTTAGTAGACCCGAAAGAAATGGAATGACATTTTCTGTGAGAATAATTTGCCCATAATATGCAATATTCCATGAAACGTCTTTTTCTTTCATCATCCACATCATTTTGACAGTAGTGAAACAAATGAATACATCAGTGTAAGCTGATGTTTTCTGCAAAGCTGTTGATAATGCTCATGGTCTTCATTTTGATAATTTGGCCGACGGACAGCCCAAACGAAGAATTCATCACTTGGTGCCAGCTGCATTAATCATCATCATCCCACAGACGCAAATAATCGCAAAACCAAAGTCCATTCTCACTGCTCCTTGGGAATATCATTGGCTTTGGGATCACATGGAAAGGCTTTAATCCTTGCTTCGTGCAATATCGTTGAATCGTTGACCGGTCAACAGCTTTCTTTTGACTCTCAAAGATGAGTTTGGCGACTTTAGTACGGCTACGTCGCCTTTTGCAACTGCTTTTAGTTACAATGCCTTTGATCTCCTGCGACAGTTTTTCGGGCCTTCCTTCACCAAATTTTGTACAGCACGAGTCGTACCCCTTCTTCCAGTTGTCAGTCACCCATCTTTCACTACGATGATGTTTTTGGGCGATCCACTTTCGACTGATGAAAGTTGTACCCGCTTCCTCTGTTTCTCGATAGACATTTGCTCGAATTCAGCCTACCACACGTTGTTCTTCGCTATCTCTAACGACACCAGCCATCGTCACCTTCAGTTATTGATCTGAAATCACAGTGAAATTATCGATTAAAGCATGTATAACACATCTACGTTGACAGTCCAGTAAAGTTTGCAGCCCCCGTAGCAAATGGTTGTGCGCAACTTCATTATATATATATATATATATATACAGGGTGTCCGAGAATTATCTGTACAATTTTTGGCTGTTATTAAAAGTCAACCATGAAGTGTAGAAATTCCAGTGTTGTCCCATTTTACAGAGAATCTCTAAGTTTTTTCTGATACCAAGTTTTGACAAGTTTTTTAGAAATTCCAGTGTGTCCGAACATTATCTGTACAATTTCATCTTTTAATAAAATTCTTGATAACACACGTAAAATTCTTAAACAAGATTATTTAGAATTTGTATTTTCAAAAGTTTCTTTTATTAAAGTAACGTTGTTACAAACATTCGATATGTGCACCATTAGTGATTCGCAAAACATCCAATCGATTCTCCAAATGTTGCTATGTACGCTGCAGCATATCCACATCAATTCGCTCAATAGCAGCTGTGATTCTTGCTTTTAAATCATCACTGTCTGTCACCCGCGTACATTTCTAAAAAAGTTGTCAAAACTGGTATCAGAAAAAACTTAATGAGACTCTCTGTAAAATGGGACAACATTGGAATTTCTACACTTCATGGTTGACTTTTAATAACAGCCAAAAATTGTACAGATAATTCTCGACCACACTGTGTATATATATATATATATATATATATATATATATATATATATATATATATATATATATATATATATATGTATATTATATATATACCAAACCATAAGTGGAAGTATGTAAAATGAAGTGTTCTATTTACAATTTCTTTTTTCAGTTTTACCGTCCAAAGTGGAGCCTTCTCCTCTGATATGGGTTTCTGGGGTGATTTTCGGCATAATTTTCGTTGTTGCTGCTCTTCTAATCGCTGTTTGGGTAATTAAGAAGCGCCATCCATATTCGAGAAGCCATCCGCCGATTACAACCGTAGTTATGAAGGAGAACAATCCAGATCTAATCAGTAAGTAGCCATACACCACAGCCTTCTTTCTTTAGTTTCATCTTTAAAGTGTGTGTTGAGAGAGAGAGAGAGAGAGAGAGAGTTACAAGGAAAAGAACTACCTCAAAAGGCCTTGCGGCCCATACCGAGGAGGTACCAATGGCAACGGGTGCCAGGGAAAATTTTGTAAAAGTTTATTTTTCTTTCAACTATCCTAGCAGTAGTAGAAAACTGGATAGAAAAGTAGAAGGCTCTCTCCCCACCCTCCGCTCCCTCCCTCCCTGCCAGAGGCAGGTACGGAAAAAGGTTGAAGAAAATACCTTGACCCTGGAAAAGTAGCCAAGGAAATTTTACAGGAAAGTGGAGAATATATAAATAGCTCTATATTTAGCTTGCTCACAGAGACACCGTGCAAGCGATCTCCTGCAGAGTTTTCTTATGTTTTAGTCTTAAACTATGAGAGTATTCGGTACTTTGTCTAGCCTATTTTTAAACACATTTACACATTGACTGGAAACAACCTCTGAGGGAAGTTGGTTCCAGATATTAACTATTTCATAGGAAAAGAAATTTCCGCAGACTGAGGTCCTAAATGTCTTTACACACTCAAATAGTGTGCAAGATTTCGTCTACCCTTTTCTTGAACTGATCCACGGAGGAACTGTTCACAACTTCCGAAGGTAACCTGTTCCATGTGTCACAGATCTTATACGTGAAGTAATTCCCACACACACTAGTCCTAAACCGTTTCAAATCCAACTTCCAACCATTGTTGCGAGTTGGGTTATCATTTAAACTAAACATACTTCTAAAATCGACATCGTTCAACCCGCGTAAGAGCTTGAAAACCTCGATCAGTTGACCGCGCAGCCTCCGAGTTTCAAGCGAAAACAAGTTCAGGGCGCGTAACCGTCGATTGTAGCCCATATGCCTAACGGAAGGGATTAACTTTGTGGCCCTCGCCTGCACTCGCTCCAGCCTCTCAATATCTTTCCTGAGGGTGGGCGACCAGAACTGCACAGCATACTCCAGGTGCGGCCGAAGAAGGGAATTGTACAGTGAGAGCACAATCTCCTTGTTCCGAAACTGAAATTGCCTCCTGATATAACCCAATAGTTTCTGGGCTTTCTTTTCCACCTCTACACACTGTTTCGTAAACTTAAGATCGCTGCTAATTAGCACACCCAAGTCCTTTTCTAAATCAGTCACCTCGATATTACTACCCAACATCGAGTAGTCCGACTTGGGATTGGCGTAGCCAATGTGAATCACTTTGCATTTACCCAAGTTAAACGGCATTTGACATTTTTTGGACCACTCTCCTATCCTACCTAGGTCCGCACGCAGTTCCTCGATCGCTTCGGGCGTCCCAACATTGGCCCCAAGCTTGGTGTCATCAGCGAATTTGGCGATCCGACTGACGATGCCACCGTCGATATCATTTATGTAAATGACAAACAACAGCGGCCCCAAAACGGAACCCTGAGGAACCCCACTAGTGACCGAGGCCCAACCCGAACTAGCCCCTTTAATTACCACCCTCTGCCGCCTATTCCTCAGCCAGTTTTCAATCCACCTACCTATTTCCCCACCGATACCCAGCGCGCGCACTTTGGCCATTAGCCGGCGGTGAGGTACCTTATCAAAGGCTTTCTGAAAGTCGAGATAAAGTATATCAATCGCCCTACTCATATCGTACTCACTCAACATGACGTGGAAAAACTCGAGCAAGTTGGTGAGACACGACCTATGCCGTCTAAACCCATGTTGGGAGTCTCCAAGCAGCTTGTAGGAATCCAAATGGTCAACGATCCTATCAGCTATTATCCCTTCTAATAATTTACCTACAACTGAAGTGAGACTAATGGGACGATAGTTCCCTGGACTTTCGTGATCCCCTTTCTTAAAGATAGGGGTCACGTTGGCTTCCCTCCAGTCACCAGGCACCTGGCCCATCTCCAACGATTTGTTGAAGACTGTAGCCAGGTGGGGAGCCACCTGGTCGCGCACTTCTCGCAACACTCTGGGGAGAAACTGGTCTGGCCCAGGAGCCTTAAACGCGCTCAGTTTGTTTATTCTATCGGCAACGACTGTCGCGGTACATCTAACACTATCCAGGTCAGCACCTTCGTGCCTCACGCCTGGCTCGGGGATGACGCGGGTATCCTCCCTGGTGAACACTCCCGCAAAGTACTCATTAAGCACATTGGCGAAGAACTCCTTAGGGTTCCCCTTGCAGAGGCTTGCCACCCGTAGTTCTTCGTTACGTTTCGCTAGTCTAACCTTCGAGAGAGAGAGAGAGTTACAAGGAGTTACAAGGAAAAGAAGTACCTCAAAAGGCCTTGCGGCCCATACCGAGGAGGTACCAATGGCAACGGATGCCAGGGAAAAATTCATACACCCTCAAATAGTGTGCAAGATTTGGTCTAACCTTTTCTTGAACTGATCCACGGAGGAACTGTTCACAACTTCTGAAGGTAACCTGTTCCACGTGTCACAGATCTTATACGTAAAGTAATTCCCAAACACACTAGTCCGAAACAGTTTTAAATCCAACTTCCAACCATTGTTGCGAGTTGGGTTATCATTTAAACTAACGATGCTTCTAAAATCGACATCGTTGAACCCGCGTAAGAGCTTAAAAACCTCGATGAGTTGACCGCGCAGCCTCCGAGTTTCCAGCGAAAACAAGTTCAGGGCGCGTAAGCGTCGATTGTAGCCCATATGCCTAACGGAAGGGATTAACTTTGTGGCCCTCGCCTGCACTCGCTCCAGCCTCTCAATATCTTTCCTGATGGTGGGCGACCAGAACTGCACAGCATACTCCAGGTGCGGCCGAACCAGGGAATTGTACACAGAGAGCACCATCTCCTTGTTCCGAAACTGAAATTGCCTCCTGATATAATCCAACAGCTTCTGGGCTTTCGTTTCCACCTCTACGCACTGTTTCGTGAATTTAAGGTCGCTGCCGAAGCGATGTCCCGACTGAACCACTTAGGCTGCGTTGAAGCAGGGGTGACCGGTTTTGAGGGTATGGCAGCAGACTGCAGCACCATAAACTGATCCCGAAATGCACTCCACATTTCCTCAACATCGCCGCCGACCTCTAACCCCATCTCACCTACGCTATCCCGGAGGCCAACAAAGTCTATCCGCCGTAGATCGAGCTTACTGCTTCTAGAGTTACTACGCTTCACCCGTGGGATGCAGACACAGAACCTAATCAGACCATGATCACTCCCGCCCAACGATTCGTCAACGGTGAGGCCAGTGACGAGGTTGTCTTCGGTCGTGAATACTAAGTCTAGAACGCTTTCGCCTCGTGTAGGCCCATTAACCCACTGAGTCAGGAAGTTCTCATCAGCAAAGTCAACTAGCCTCCTCCCTTCGGCATCAGCAGTCCTGTCTTCCCAGTTTATGCCGCGACAGTTGAAGTCTCCTAAAACTACACACACCCTATCCCCTAGCAGGCTACGGAGTTCAGTGTACAGGGCTGTATCCTCCTCGAGGAGGAGATGCGGAAGTCTGTACACCAAGATTAACCTATAGTTCGTCCCTCCCACGTTCAGATCGACGCCAAGCAGCTCCCGTGCCGATGGGAACTGGCAGTCAACCGAACTCAACGTGTCCCTGACGTATATTAGTACCCCTCCCCCCTTCCCATGGGTGTGGTCCTTGTGAAACATTCTAGACCCGGGAATCTCGAACTCCCCAACATAGTCCCTACGATCAGTATGAATCCAGGACTCGGTGATAGCAACGATATCCTGGTATTCTGATGCTAAGAGCGCCCGTAGCTCGCAAAACTTATTCCTTATCGACCTAGCATTAAAAAGCACTGCACGGAGGGAGCCTCCCCTATTCTGACCGCCCCCTAGCATGACCCGTTTCCCGAACAGCCAGGGCTGTCGGGAGTTGAAGAGCCCCTCACCAACGAGGGGGCAACTTCCGCAGGAGGCTGAGCCCTCTCCAACGGGGAAGGAGGGTCACCCACCTGTACATGGACGCACCCTTCAGTTGAAGGTACGTCCGCCACCGGCTCAACATCATCTCTCCCCGGTGGGAGCCATCATCAATCCCCGGGCTTGACCTCACCATACGGTATAGGTGCCGGTCAAGCAGCGTGCCTAGCACACCTTTACCCTTGACACTGAGGTGGACACCATCCCTCTGATACAGGTCCCACCTACCTGAGAGAGACAGAGAGAGTGAGAGAGACTACATAAAGTGTGTATTCATTAAAATTGAAAAGTTTATTGGCAGAGGAAAATAGAATAAGTATCATAACAGTTGACAATAATAGTAACGAAAACTAAAAACACAAGTAATGAAAATACGGAGCTATTGAAGAATAGGGACCCCAGCCTTCTTTAGTTAGGCTTATAAGGCTAACTAACGAAAATATCACGACCTAACCTAACCAATCGTTAGGTTAACTGTACGCCCTTGACGATTGGTTAGGTTAGGTCAGGTCAGGTCATGATATTTTCGTTAGTTAGCCTTATAAAGCTAACTAAAGAAGGCTGGGGTCCCTATTCCTCAATAGCTCCGAAAATACTAATAATGATAAGTGGAGCTACAAATAAACATTTTCCTACCATGAAGCCCATACTTTAGATTAGAAGATAAGGCCGGCCTGACGAAGAGCTTGGACAATTTGATCGTCTGAGTTTTGAATTATTTGCATTAAACCGTATTGAGCACCTCTTGTTACTTTTGGGAGGCTCGAGCATCTTGGAAGTAATTTATATAGTAGTCTAAATAAAAAGGTTATAAAGCAAATTTAGGGTTCTGCCGCATTTTTTTTTTTTATAATTAGCTTACAGTTGCTGCTCAGAGATATTACTACAAGGAACCTTGTCTAACTGCACATAAGTAGCCAAAACATTTGGAGAATACTTTGCTCCCATCTGATCATGAAATTTTGGTGGCTGTACCAGAATTTGAATAAATTCAAAATATACACTATAGTGTAACATTCCCGTATTCTAAATTTTTAAATAGAACATTAAGATTCACTATCATATGCTTTGCTTATATCCCCAAAATAACTATAAATAGTTGAATTACTGACAGTATATTTAAATACAATATTCTTCAAAACACAAATCATTAGCATCACATCACGAGTATATTTTAAATGCTCATCCGACAGGTCATTTATACCCTGGGATTAACCCGTCTAACTCTTCAATCAGACTCTTGATTTCGGGTACTGAAGTCCCCATACTTTCACTAGCTGCTCATAATGACGTTCCATTGCAGTGCATTAAGACTAACTCTCCCCACACGCTGTTAAGGATGTCCGAGTACCGCGTTCTCCATAGTTTAGCTGTTTCTTCCTTCCGAGACACGCCATCAATTATTGATGGGATGGCATTCTTGGCACCCGTTTCCTTCTTAACGGATTTCCAAAAATTTATCATCATCACTATTTAAGTTAACCTCACAAGCTCTTGGTGTTTTAATGGAATCTTGTTTCTATTTACACCATCTTATGGGTGTTTTATCATGAGCGCTATTTTTACTCAGTCATGTAAACTGGCCTTATTGTGTGTGTGTGTGTGTGTGTGTGTGTGTGTGTGTGTGTGTGCGCGGGGCGTCCCATAAGTCCGGTCTCAGAGGAAAAAAAATTTTAAATTAAATTTACAAAAGTAATGCATTAGAACTAAAACAAATGTTCAAATTGATGTTTTGTTTTGGGACCTTTTGGTGGGGGGGGGGGGGGTGCAGGTAGAATAACACAATGGCTAATATGGAAATGAGTTACATTCGTGGGGAAAAGGCCTCCGTCTCCGCCTTTTCCATATTAGCCATTGCGTGTTATTCTACCTGCAAAAAAAAAAAAAAAAAAAAAAAAGTCCCAAAACAAGACATCAATTTGAACATCTGTTTTGGTTCTAATTTATTACTTTTGTAAATTTAACTTAAAATAAATTTTCCTGTAATACCGGATTTATGGGACACCCTATATATATGTTGACTAGAAACGTCACTAAAATCAACCTAATTATTTGCAGGCTCCAAAACATTATTAATTTGTTGTTTTTAATTAATTTCGACGCTTTTCAGAAAAGAAAAAAATATATCTGACAAGTTATTAAATATTTGAATAAAATATTTTCTCATTTCGTCATCTTTCTTTTTCTCTTTTCTTTCAGGTTCTGCTTCATTCTCATTCTTTAATTTAAAACAAGAATGAATTTAAATCATCCTTTTCATTACAAAGCTTGTTTTTCTTCCTATTTTTTTTTTTTATCTATTTTTTATCGTCTTTATAAAATGACATCAAAGAAATTAATTTCAATTTTATTTTGCTCCTCCCCTCCCCCCCCCCACTCAAAAATGGTCTGAACAAACTATACTATAATAATATATATATATATATATATATATAATATATTTTATATTAAAATTACGGACTTTAATCAGGAAATTGGATTTAGTACGATTATGGCGTGTTGGGTTCCTTGGATCTGTAAACACGCGACCCTTTAAAAACCTCGATTACTGTTGTAGTACATCTTTCTTCTTCTGTAGATAAAAAAAGATAAAAAAGCAGGGTTACCCCGCACCTCCATTTCCCCTCCCCCCCTCCCGCCAAAAAACAACAACTACAGTTTATCCTTCTTTCTCCTGTTATTTCTTATTATATGGCTTCCTATTAAAAAATATTCTCGCATTATCCACTGACTCAATTTAAAGATGCCCGTATATTTTCTGTGAAATACGTCATATATATATATATATATATATATATACACCAAAAGGTTATGGAAAAATTTAATATGCCCCCTCCCCACAATTGTTTTTTTTTTTTTTTTTTTTTTTTTTTTTAGATACGTGAGCTTGTTAAATAATATATTTTCCCCACAATGTTTTATTCGATACTTCTTCATCATCATTATACGGTCGACTTTATATATTATATTTATATATATATAATGTTTTTTTTTAAATTTTACTCGACGTGATGAAAACATGTTTATGAGGTACATCGATAAATTCACCTTTTATATGAAAATTTCTTGAAGACAACTTATGGTTATTGACACGTTGAAAGGAAAAGCCCCAAAATGAAGCCGTTTCAGTAGGAAAAGGTTATACACACACACACACATATATATATATATATATAATATAATAGAGAGAGAGAGAGAGAGAGAGAGAGAGAGAGAGTTTTTGTTGGGCTTATGCTAATTAGCTTTTAATTCAATGGAAAGTGAACAAATGTGAGAGAGAAACTCTTAATAAATAGAATATAATTTCTTTAGAAGCAATGTTTAAAGAAGAAATGTTGGATTTATCATCCCCAAAAAATGAAAGCGAGTCTTTCCGTTAACTGCATATTAATACTCGCAAATGATGCCTACGAGGTCCCCTAGAAAAATACAGTATCGTGAAAAATTACAGATATTGTAAGTACTGTAAATAACCTAAGCTAAACGATAAAGAAAAATCAAATAGAGGATAATTACCGCCTTCATTTGATGTGTCCATAGCATGTTTCTAAGCTGTCCAAATAGAGAGTAAATTTACCCCGAGTAACTCTTGGAGATTGCGTGGTCCATCGCCGTTCTGGAAAGACCCCATTCAAAGGTTCCACCTTTCCTGCGTTCGGGCCTGAATAGGAAAGCAAACTGTGGCAACGATTCCATTTAACTTCCTCCTTCCCGCCATCACTAAATCACGAGGAAATAAAATGACGCTTCTACGGGAACAATAAGAGTATTGTGAAAGGATTGAGCTATTCAATTTATTTGTATACGCGATCGTTCGGGAAAAGAAGAATGGGGGTGTGCCTCCATTGAAGTTTGGAAGCACAATAAATACCAAGTACATGGAATATGGCGATTAGTTTTTCACGCTTCACACGCACACGAAAGTTATTTTCAAAGAGTAGGACTCCTCATTGAGGAGTGTGTCCTTTCATATATAAAGGTTTTAATTAAAGTGTATGCAGGCCATAATTTACTATTCAGTAATATAAGTAAACACAAACATACTGTGTGTGTGTGTGTGTGTGTGTGTGTGTGTGGTTAAAACGTTGATTATAGCGTTTTCAATTATATTTTGCTAGTTTTGTTTCCTTAAATTTGAAGTTGCATTTACCTAATCCAAGTTTCTTTCATCTTTTCTACTTTCAAGCATCTTCCTTTCCTCCTCCTCTTCCTTTCCTCCTACACGACTATTTCCTTGCCATATAACAGCTCGATTACCAAATGTCATCAGAACTCCTTTTTCAGCTGATGATTCTCTAACCTCTTACGCTCAACTCCCTGCATTGTTCTTCGCCTAATTGCTACTCTTCCGCTTCCTCTTCCTCTTCTTCCACCACCACTTCTCAATTTAAAAAAAGGTTCCTTCTGTCGTAGCGGGAATTTCATTTTTTCCATGGGTCACGTGACATTCAAAGTAGTTCCTCCGCGGTGAGAATGAATTTAGTTGGTTCTCTTTTCGAGTTACAAACGGCGTATCCGATTAACAAAACAAATTAGGAAATTTGTTACGAGCGTGTTAGTTTTAAGGAAAAGAAAATGAAGGATCTTTCGTAGGATAAAATGTTAAGTGGGTTTAGGTGAAATTAATTTTATTCCGAGAGACTATCTACTTGTATGGCTTGTACTATCGGTTACAAGACTCAGGATACACTGGTCCATAATGTACGTGCATCCCGGTTTTTGCAATCGACTGTAGATACACCCGAATTATTGTCGTTTTGATGTGTATTTTATCAGATATGGAAGGATCGGAAGAAAGACTCTCCGAGATCGACGATGGCACCGAAAACTCGAATGAAAGCCTCGTAGTGGAAAAATCTTGTTTTGACAATCAAAATCAAGTTCAGCCTCGAAGTATAACCAGAGAGGTAAGATTTTATTTATATATATATATATATATATATATATATATATATATTATATATATATATATATATATACACACATACATATATACACACACACATATATATATATATATATATATATACACACACACACATATATATATATTATATACACACACATATATATATATATATATATATTATATACACACACACACACATATATATATATTATATACACACACACACATATATATTATACACACACACACACACAACACATTATATAATATATATATATATATATATATATATATATATATACATACACATATATATTATATATAGTACACACACACACACACACATATATATATATATATATATATATATATATATATAATATATATATATATATATTATATATACACACACAACGTAATTAACCCTTTTACGAGTTCATTATTATAGGTAATTGAAGGATAAAGTAAAATCATAAAAAAATTACAAAACCAGTTTTGCTTTTAGAGCCAGACATGTGATGGGAATTCAACCTTCCACCGACATTTCATGACATTGGTGGCAAAGAGCACACTTCTTTTTCTTTGATCATATCAACCACGAGTACAGAAAGTCTCATTATCACTATTAATACAGTTTATTTCAAATTGGATAATACTGAATATCAACGCTCTCAATGTTGGGTGACAAGAATATTATGAATGGAAGTATAAATGGCAAGAAAATGTGGGAAGTATTTTTCCCATTTCCCAAAAGAGTTAAACTGATATAATCTTGAGAGAGAATAAAAACTTGCTTACTTTTGAGAAAGGAAGTAGTCCTGTATCTACCGTAGAAGTGTCGAGATTTCTATGAAATATACATATATATTTATTTTGTTCCAAATGTTATGTACATCTAAATTTAAAAGGTTACATAACTTTCTTGAATATTAAGTCGAAAGCAACCAGGTAGACCTTTTAAAGTTTGACGTTCCCTCTTTCGGGTGGTATACGGGACGTTTCACCCCACATTGGTGTTTGTCCCATTCAGCAAATAATCCTCCAAAGTCGAAATAGAAATAGGAAAACGCCGGTGTGAGACAAGGGAGCGTGAAGTACTTTTACTGTGAATAAAATGATTTTAAGAGTTTAAAAGTTAGAGCTTAATCTGAATAGCCTTCAATATCAAAGCTTACGAATGCATGAAATGTGCTAAATGCGATTGTTCACCCCTCTTAGATGTATATCTGAGACGATGGCGGTAGTATTGATGGATTTTGGTAAATTGCATATATATTGCAACATTGCAGAATCATGAACTGGCGTGAGGGTACTTCCTTTCAGTTCTCTCCCCTTTGCGACTCCCCATCACCAAACTAACCTAACATCGCTTACTCTATCTACATATTTTAATTTGACTTTATATACCTAACTTGATGACCTACAACTTTAACCTTTTCACTACGGGCATAGCTCTGAAGCGAATTATATGAATTCGAATTATAATACATATATATCCCGCCCATTTTCAACCTCAGAGGGTGGAAAGAGAAGTATATACCCTTGGTTTATAAACTACACCCCGAGAGTTAAGAAAAGATTAGGAGTTGGTTTATTTACCATACCCGGATCTTAGCGCAAATTGGACGTGTAGTTTATATGCCACACCCTGAGCTCAACTTAACGAGTGAATAAACTAAAGTAAAATATGTAACTTTACCGTCCACAACATAACTATGAAATGCCTTCGTAATTTGAACTAGTCAAAATTAGTCTTGCACCTAAATTTACTTAACTCATTCTGCCTTAATGCACTTCTCATTAAACTTCACCACGCTTAATTTTAACTCAAATTAATCTAGCCAATACTAAAATTGTTTTATCACAAATTTAATGAGTTGTTTTTTCCAATTTTAATTGTTCACCATTACAATTACTTGCGACTTCACACTTTAATGTCCAAGAGCGTTTCAAAAACTGAATAAAATCGTCTGACGTTAGCCAGAACAGTATCAGTAAAGGGCCGCAGAGCGCGAAAGGGTTAACCGAGATAAGACAGATTTGTTTACTTTATTTTTAAATAATTTATGAGACTTTTAGTTGCAAGTGGAGTGTTCCACTACCGTTTCCCGTTAAATCAGCAAGGTTAACCCCTTTTTCAGTAGCTGCAGTTAACGCAATAATACGTTCATCGTATTTAAATGAAATGGTTAAGCGACATCAAGTCTGTTTAGATGATTCAGATTTCATGCAAAGCTTCACTATCTGCATATTATTATTATTATTATTATTATTATAATAATCACACTGTGTCTCCCAGTGTCTCTCTTCCTGACCGACCTTCTCCCCCGTCTACATTTTCAGCCGCAAGGAGGGAGTTATACTCCGATTTATGACGACAACGACCCATCAACGCTGTACGTCACAGCGTCTCCAGATATTAACGAGAAGACAAGGTTGACGTCTCCAAGAGGTTGTCGGAGAGACCGGAGGAATAGGCCGAATTTAGAGACAAGGAAACAAACCATAGTCAGGCTACATCAAGATTCAGGTCCGGAAAGTACATTTTAAGTTTAATATAAAAGTATATTCATGTAAAGAAAAAATATATTATATGTATAGATCTTTAAGTATATATATATATATATTATATATATATATATATATATTATATATATATATATAATATATATATATATAGATATATATATATAGTGAAATGTACATATGTATGAATTTTAACATGTATTATTATGGTGTTATACAAAATGTATGAACAATGGCATATATATATATATATTATATTATATATATATATATATACACGTTTGAATATTTTGTAAATTTAATATTTAATTACGACAAATACAAGGAAAAATATTAATAAAAGGGGAATATAAAATTCTTTGTTAAATCAACCAAAACTTTTGGTCAAATTAACTATTTGATAACCAATCAGACATATATTGACTGCTAACCACGTTTACATATTTTTCTGGTAACCATATTTAAGTGATTGAATTAACCATGTGAATTAATTGTCAGTCAAATAATTTGATTGATTCAACCAATTATTATTTTTTGGTGGGGGGCTGGTGTCTGAATTGTCTTAACCAATTATTTTTTTATGAGCACGTATTTTGTCGTACTTTTGGGTACTTTTGGGTACTAGAATACACACAATGTATACACATCCGTCGATAATAAAAAAAGTTTAGGACTACAAAAAATAAAAGTGGGTTTTTAATTTAAATAACTTTTTTGCTGAGTTAAATTGAGTGAAAAATAGCATTATTTTTGTTCGGATGTTCAAATGTTTGCTCACAATGTTCATTACGATATATAAATTTCATTTAAAATAAATAGAATATTTAACATTTGCTGTAACGAAGTACAACTGGATTGAATCGTAAATGCATACAAATACGAATGTATTGTTTGTACGTTGTATTTATTAATATCAAATATACTACAATTAAATTTATATTAATATCAGTAAGTACATTTCAATAATATACGAATGGAATTACATAAATATTACTCAATGCTAATATTTAATAAGGTTTTAATACTTAGTAAAGCTGGTAAATCTTGTAATCCTGGTAAAAATTCCGTGCGTCGGTCTCTCTCTACACGAAGGTCAAGCTGGTGGTCCCACCTCGAGGTCTGGCTTGAGGGAGGAGCGAGTTGCTTTCTTGCGATCTACATCGCACATAGCCAGACACACCCGCCTCATCTGGTACCATCCTGAGCCTGTCATCGAGTCTTCTTTTGAAGATTTCATCTTGGACTCCTGTGACGTTCTTGAAGTCGTTTGGAAGCTGGTTAAAAAGTCTTGACCATCTGATAACCAAGCTATTTTCCTTCAGTACTGAGGGTATCCTTTGTCGGGCCTTTAGTTTGGGAAAACTACATATTCTACCTTTCCTATTTTTCAGTGTTGTTTGGATGTTAACCGAGTTTAGTTTGAGGTTAGGTACCAGTTTTTCGATCATTTCCCATGTGTAAATTATGGTGTATCTCTCTCCTCCTCTTCCCAGCAATATACAGATTTAATTTACATAGTCTTTCCTAGTAGTTGAATTCTTTGCAGTCATCAATCTTGGTTGTGAAATTGCTGTGGACTTTTTCTAGTTTATAATTTCTCCTTTTTTATATGGAGATGTCAAGACTGAACAGTATTTAAGTTTTGGTATGATCAGCGTTTTCATCAGGGTAATCATTACTTTCTCGTCCCTTCTTTTGAAGGTTCTCAGTAGCTGTCTCGCGACCCTTGCTTTATTTATCGGTATCCGATTCTGTTTAAAATGTTGCATTATCGGTCATTATTTCCCCTAAATCTTCTGCTTTCGTGTTTCTCTGAATTTCCTGTCTATCTGGGGCATAGTATGTGGTCTGTTCAAGTTGTTCTTTTCAATATCTCAAGAACTGAAATTTCTTGGTGTTAAATTTCATGTTGTTGTCTTCTGCTCCTTTGTATATTGTTTGTGTCCCTCTGTAGAGGGTTTCCACCTCTTCTGTAGTGCCGATTTTTCTGCTGATTTTTGTATCGTCGGCAAAGGGTGTTACTATAGTGTTGTCGTCTACTCCATTTATGTGTCATCATGATAATGAATAGGAGTGGGGTTAATAGGCCTACTGTTCCTTGTGGAACTGAGCTGCGAACTTCCCATTTTGATGATATACCTTGGATTTTTACGGTTTGCTGACGTTTTCTGAGAAAGTTGTAGATCCATTTGACCACTTTGGCTCTTATTCTCATGTGTTTCATTTTATGTGCCATTATGTTATGATCACACTTATCGAATGCTTTAGCAAAATCCGGATCTTTTCGGTTTGACGACAGGCACTAAAATCAAATCAAATCTACATTATTCTATTTTTTTGTTACCCTTTTATTACTATTCAGTACATTTTAACTTGTAGAAACGAAACGAAACTAAACTAAACTAACCTAACCCAATCCTAACCAATGAGGAGGCAAAGACACACAGTGAAAGGGTTATTGAATGGAATATTACACGACTTTTCCAATTTCCCCCCAAAATCTAAAAAAATAAAACTGACTAAATTTAGGTTGGTTAGATTAGGTTAGGGTTAGGTTAGTTAATAATGTAATGTCAGCTAACCTTCCTCAAGTAACAATTAAAATTCACTATTGTGTTGTGGTTCATTTGAACTTCATTTTCACAGAATCTTAATAAATAGGGTTAGGTTAGATTAGATTAGTTTCTCAAAGTCAAAATGTTCTAAATAGTAATAAAGAGGTCAAAAGAAATAAAATAATGTAGATTTTATTTGATTTTAGTGCCGGTCGTCAGACTGAAAAGATCCCAAAATCCGTGTATCGTAATTATCATTGTAATGAAGTATACGTTTATGATATTGTTATAGTGACCTATTAGTTGTCATAGGCAGACCTTCCTGATCGGAATCTGTGCTGGTTCTCATTGAATATTTTGTGTGTCTCCAAAAGGTCATACATTTTCTCCCTAACTATTCTTTCAAATGTTTTGGGGAGATATGACGTCAGTGACACCGCTCTATATAGTTCTTCGCTTGAAGAAAGGACATTTAATATTTAAATAAGTTCCACTGATTTAAAAAATCACCTTCATTTAATATTAATTTACATTTACTATTATTATTTCAATATTAATGATATTTTTTATTAAAATATTAAAATTTTATTTAAGGTTTTCAAAATTTCTCTAAAAAGATTAACCGTAGAAAGCTAGCGTGACGTATTACAATAAAAGTACACGTTTTTCTGGAAATGATGTCTTTTATTGTTCGCAATTAAATCTACTACGTTTAAAATGTCCAAACTAAATAAATAGGGGTGCATGAAATGATCATGCATTCTCGGGTACCAGTTTATACAGGGTGTCCCATAAGTCCAGTCTCATAGGAATATTTATTTTAAATTAAATTTACAAAAGTAATACATTAAAACTAAAACAAATGTTCAAATTAATGTTTTGTTTTGGGACCTTTTTTTTTGTTGCAGGTAGAATAACAGGCAATGGCTAATATGGAAAAAGCGGAGGCCTTTTCTTCACTTCTATATTAACCATTGCGTTTTTTTTTTTTTTTTTGTTGCAGGTAAAATAAGTCCCAAAAACAAGACATCAATTTGAACATTTGTTTTAGCTCTTAATATATTACTTTTCTAAATTTAATTTAAAATAAATTTTCCTACGAGACTGCATTTATAGGACACCCTGTATATTAATTGAAAGGGATTTTTTTCTGGAATCAATTTTTAAGTCTTCGCATTTTCAACCTTTTTATGTACACTGTACTTAATAATAAAGACGACGACGTTTACTTTAGCAATAGATTTTCAATACTTTCCTGTAAGTACTTTCTTTGTATTTGTTACACACACACACACACACACCACACACACACACGTCTCGTTTTCTTACATTTTTTCACATTCTTAATTGTAGATGGCAACATTTAATCTAATCTAAATAACGTAATTAATTTATCCCAACTAAACCTAATTAAAGAAATAAGAAACCGACACCGCTAATGTTGATACGCACATGCTCGGATTGCGATAAACTCGTGTGTGTATCCTGAAGATAGTCGCGGTTTTGTAAGGTAGTGAAGATCTTTCTCTCACACTCACACGAAAAACTTTTACGAATTAAACCTAATTTTTGCTGATAAAGATTGACATACGACATACGACATACGACGTACGTATTGTACTGAAAGTCTCTCTTTCAATTGCATCATTCACGCTAATCATCACTCATTTTTACTCCATGTACCAAACACGTCTCACACGGGAAATCTTTTCAACAATCACTACATACACGAGAGAGAGAGAGAGAGAGAGAGAGAGAGAGATGTACGTCAAATAATGGACAGTTCACTCAATTATATATATATATATATACTGTGTGTATATATATATATACAGGGTGTACATAAAATCAGGATCTATTTTTGTGAAATAATTATTTTTTTCTATTTTTCTTTTCAGAAGCCCTTAGAATGAATACAGAAGAGCGTGTGGCAATAGTAATTTGGCGAATCGAGGGAAAGAAATACAATGACATCAGAGAGAAGTTTAGAAGGAGATTTCATAAGCCGGGGCCAATAGACAAGACAATACGAAAATTGGTGAACAAATTTAAACGAACGGGATCTGTAAATGATGAAGCAAGATCAGGACGACCGTGTATGTCAGATCTTACCGTGAATGCAGTACGCGGAATTATCACTGAGGAGCCACGTACGTCCGTTCGTGCTGCATCACACAGACTCGGCCTCCCGACGTCATCTGTGCACAAAATTCTGAAAGTTAATTTGCAGAAGAAAAGCTATCATTTGCAGGTTTTACATGAGGAAGATTTCCCTCGACGAAGTGCTGTGTGTGCTGATCTCGTAGAACAAATCTGGAGTGATAATTTAATGGACAACATTCTCTTTAGTGATGAAGCCACTTTCCATACGTGTGGAAAGTAAATCGCCATAACTGTCGAATTTGGGCAGATGAAAGACCGAATGATTTCGTCCAAAATTGGGAAAGAGACTCCCCTAAAGTTAATGTCTGGATGGGTTTAACAAAATCTAAGGTTTATGGTCCTTTTTTCTTTGCTGAAGTTACAGTTACGGGGCTTATTTATCTGGACATGTTGCAGCAATTCCTTGAACCTCAGCTGATTGGGGATAGGATTGTTAGTACCGTCGTCTATCAACATGATGGTGCTCCTTGTCACTATGCCAAAATTGTTCAGGATTATCTAAATGGACGTTTTCCAAATCGCTGGATCGGACGCGGAAGCAACCAAAGACCTTGGCCAGCGAGATCACCAGATTTAACCCCTTTAGATTTCTTTGCATGGGGCTTTATCAAATCGCACGTCTATCAGACGAAGATTACGAGTCTTGAAAACTTACGTACACGTATACGAACTGCTGCAGATAACATAACCCCGCAAATGCTCCAGAATGTGTTTAGAAATGCTGCGGAACGATTTGAGCTGTGCAGGGATACCGATGGGCGTCACGTCGAATCCTACTCTTAATTATTTAATAAATGTTACCACTATCATTTTATGATTGAATTCCATATAATTTCCAAGTGCTTCACAAAAATAGATCCTGACTTTATGTACACCCTGTATATAATGAAAATAACGACGAAGGAAAAAGGAACCACAGAATAGTGCTCAAGCGCCTTCGTCTAATGACATCCTCAGCGACATCCTGAGGATGTCATTAGCCGAAAGCGCTTGAGCACCATTCTGTGTTTCCTTTTTCCTTCCTGGTTATTTTCATCATAAATTATTCGCGTGTTACTTTTTTGAAATAATTTTCATTATATATATACAGGGTGTCCCATAAGTCCGGCATCATAGGAAAAATAATAAAAAAAGGCAAAACAAAAGCTTTTATTTACAGAACGTGCTCAATATGTCCACCATTATTTTCAATACACAAAGTCAGACGTGATACCCAGTCAGCAAGTACACGGTGAATGATGTCAGGAGTAATGGTGTTACATGCCCCAATAATGCGCTGCCGCAAATGTTCAACACTCCTAATTTTCTCTGCGTATACCAGCGCTTTCAAGTGGCCCCAGAGATAAAAATCTAGTGGCGTGAGATCCGGGCTTCTAGCTGGCCATTCCCATTCCACAGGCCCTCGACGTCCTATCCAATGACCAGCGAATTGTTGGTACAAGTATTCCTTTACTTGGGTGCTGTAATGTGCAGGAGCGCCGTCTTGCTGGAACCATGTTGGGAAATTTCCTTCTTCGTTCAAGACACGGAAATTCTTCTTCCTCGAGCATACGTAGGTAGGTGCCTCCAGTGACATGTTCATCGAAAAAGAGGGGGCCTATGATGCGATCCTTCCAAATGCCACACCATACCATCACCCGAGATGCACCTTGTTCCTTTGAAGAGGTATACCAGTGAGGGTTGTTTTGGGACCAGTAGCGGGTGTTCTGTCGATTTACCTCAACATTTCCATAAAAAACAGCCTCGTCACTGAACAGAATGGTGGACGGGAAATTGGCATCCCGAGCATATTGTTCCGTAGCCCATTCACAAAATTCCATCCGCCGGTCGGGATCATCATCGCTTAATTTCTGTAGGATCTGAAGTTTATATGGATGCCATTTGTGAGCCTGAAGAATGCGATGGATGCTACTTTTCGACACTCCTGTCTCGGCGGACAATCGCTGAAGAGACTTATTGGGACTTCTGTTAAAATGAGCCAGGATAGCAGTCGCTGTATCATCGTCAGTGGACCTCCTTGAAGGTCCACTGCGTGGTTTATCTTCTATGGATCCTGTTTCCTTAAACTTTGCAACAAGTCTGCTAACACAACTCTGTGTTATTGGCTCGCGGTCTGGATGCAGTCTGTTAAATTCAGCAGCGGCCTCTCTTTGACTCCGATTTCCTATGAGTAGAATTATCTGGATTCGTTCTTCCTTGCTCACAGACATTATGGCCTGTAGAAAGAGAAAAATATGAATTATGGTTTGTAGAAATAGAAAAATATGAATTTCTCCTATGATGCCGAACTTATGGGACACCCTATATATATATATATATATATATATATGATGAATAAAACCACGAAGGAAAGGAAACACAAAATGGTGCTCAAGCGCTTTCGTCTAATGACATCCTCAGGAACACTGAAGTATATAAAAAGGTTAAGCCTATATATAGGTTACAGAAAGAAAAAAAGAAAAAATAAATAACATACATACACACAAACACACATATATATATATATATATATACATACATATCTATATATACAAATACATACATACATACATATATATACAATAAACAGAGAAGTAAAAATAATAAAAAATTAAAAATTAAAACCTTAAAGGATTACCAATGAGGCGTACAGATTGTAAGGAAAAATATCGATTTTTAGCACAAGATCAAATGGATTATAAAAATACAAATTTATACTGGAACTCTGCCGGGTTTTAGCACAATGCTGCCTATGGTTAGGTTTCGATATATATAGTGCGGCGAATGGTAATTACGAAGATAACTTTCCTAAACGTTTTCGCAATAGCCTTTCACAATTAAAAAAAGATGGGGAGCTCCATATTACTAAAGCAGACAAGGCTAACACCATAGTTATTATGGACAAAGTGGACTACATCGGAAAGATGAACGAGCTTCTCCAGGACCCCGCCACATACACCAAACTTAGGAAGAACCCGCAGGATGACGTCATCAAATCATTTAATAGTGGCTTGAAACGCCTTCTCAAAGATCATAAGAACTTAATTCCGCTTTTCATGTCCACTTCACCTGCTCTGCCCTACCTTTACGGTCTTATTAAAACCCACAAACCTGGTAACCCTATGCGCCCTATTATTAGCTCGGTGGGCTCTATTACTTATAAACTCTCCAAATGGCTTGTCAAAGTCTTGTCCCCCATTCTCGGAACTATCTCTGATTCACATGTAAAAAATTCCATGGATCTTACGGAAAAATTGAATAATGTACGTACTGAAACTAACGATAAATTGATTAGTTTTGATGTTTGTTCATTGTTTACAAAAGTGCCGATTGACGATATGCTTGACTTTCTCTCCCAAGAATTACATAAGTATGACCTGCCACTACCTTCACACATTGTTTTGGAACTCATTAAGCTTTGCATCAAAGACTGTAAATTTACTTTCAATAACGAGTATTATCAACAAGTTTTTGGGATGGCTATGGGCAACCCCTTATCGCCCCTCCTCTCCAATATTTATATGGAGTTTTTCGAAATTACCTATATTCCGAGAATCCTGGGGTTGGCATCCCTTGGTTGCGGTACGTCGACGATATTTTGTGTATCTGGCCCATGAATCGTGACCTGGATAGCTTCCTCCTTCAGTTAAATGATCAAGTCCCCTCCATTAAGTTTACTTTAGAAGTTGAGCAAGACAATTCAATCCCATTTTTGGATGTGCGTGTACATAGGGAAAGCCCAGGTTTTAAGTTTAGTATCTATCGGAAAACGACAAACAATTTGTCCTACGTACACTTTTACTCGGGACATGATACCCCCATTAAGAAGGCCATATTTTCATCAATGTTTCTCCGCGCCCTTAGGATCGCCAGTCCGGAATACATCGATGCCGAATTGGAAAAAATCAACGGTATTGGAAGTGATTTGTGTTATCCATCTGCGTTTATGGAATCTTGTCTCAACAAGGCAAAACGAACTTTCTATCGTGTCAATATTAACACTCGTACTTTGTCAAAAATATTTTAGTACTTCCATTTTTCCCGGGCTTTTTAGGCATTGCTAATGTACTTAAACTTTTGGATATTAATGTAGTATTTTCATATAACAATATTGTGAAAAATATCATAGTAAAAAATAGCCCTACCAATAATTCAGGCATTATCTATAAATTGGTTGTAAACAATGTGATTCCTTTTACATAGGTCAGACGGGAAAGGATTTGCACACACGTATAAAACAGCATCAATATTCCGTTAGAAACAGGACAGTTGTCCAGTGCCCTTTTTGTCCATTTGTCAGAGTTAGCCCACTGTATTGATTGGAATAATGCTTCAGTTTATTCCATTCAAGCAACATTGTTAATAGAAATATTCTTGAGTCTGCCATTATCCAACTTTCAAATAACTTCAACATAAGCAAAGGTCTTTTTCAACTCGATCCTGTTATGTTGAATTCCTTTCAAGCAGATTTAGATAAGAAGTGTAAAACATTAAATCTTTGGTAAACTTGTCTTCTACTTTATTAACTTTTAATTTGCATTTTATTTTTTTTATATATATCGAAACCTGACCATAGGCAGCAATATGTTAAAACCCGGACAGAGTTCTAGTATAAATTTGTATTTTTATAATCCATTTGATCTTGTGCTAAAAATCGATTAACTTTTAATTTGCATGTTTTTTTTTTTTTTTTTTATTTTTTTTTTTATATATCGAAACCTGACCATAGGCAGCATTGTGCTAAAACCCGGCAGAGTTCCAGTATAAATTTGTATTTTTATAATCCATTTGATCTTGTGCTAAAAATCGATATTTTTCCTTACAATCTGTACGCCTCATTGGTAATCCTTTAAGGTTTTAATTTTTAATTTTTTATTATTTTTACTTCTCTGTTTATTGTATATATATGTATGTATGTATGTATGTATGTATTTGTATATATAGATATGTATGTATATATATATATATATATATATGTGTGTTTGTGTGTATGTATGTTATTTATTTTTTTCTTTTTTTCTTTCTGTAACCTATATATAGGCTTAACCTTTTTATATACTTCAGTGTTCCTGAGGATGTCATTAGACGAAAGCGCTTGAGCACCATTTTGTGTTTCCTTTCCTTCGTGGTTTTATTCATCATAAATATTTTTCACGTGTTACCTTCGTGAAATAATTTTCATATATATATATATATATATATATATATATATATATATATAATGTAAAGAACGACGCTTGTGTAGAAGAGCGTCCGCACAAGATGAGGAGAAAGAACGAACAAATGAAAAATGAGGCACCTTCCAGGAATCGAACCCTGGATCATCCAATTGCCGGTCGGACATGCTAACCACTACACCAAGGTCCCCGATCATTCAGAAGTCTTAATTCTCCTACATACGAGCGGAATCGAATGCCCCGATGGGGCACCTTCTGACTGATCGGGGACCTTGGTGTAGTGGTTAGCATGTCCGACCGGCAATTGGATGATCCAGGGTTCGATTCCTGGAAGGTGTCTCATTTTTCATTTGTTCGTTCTTTCTCCTCATCTTGTGCGGACGCTCTTCTACACAAGCGTCGTTCTTTACATTAATTATACTGCGTGTTGTTTGCAGTTAAAAAAAAAAAAATATATATATATATATACACACACACACACTCTATTAGATAGATAGAAATAGTGGTAAAATAACGAAACCTTTCATTTATAGAGTACAATGCAAACAAATTTGCTTTTCCCTTCTTGTGTTATATTTCCATCGCTTTCACACTATTTTGAAAATTGTATTCGAAATTAAGTTTCAAAACGTTGTTGTTTCCCGTTATTGAAAAAAACGAGCAAAACCTATTAATAAGAAAAGAACAAAAAAGGAAGAGGAAAAATGACTCTTGGGGGCGGGGGGTGGAATTGTGAAGGAGAAATGAGAGAAGACTTAAATATCTATCGCCAACTCGACAACAGCCGCGTGATAGATAGATATATAGATATATAGATAGATAGATAGATAGATAGATAGATAGAGATATATGAGAGAGAGAGAGAGAGAGAGATAATTATTTTTTTAATGGAAGCGAGATAATTTACAAATTTACAAAATTCTCTGATAAACGTTCACGATTCGTGAATGGGAAAGAGAGAGAGAGTTTGAATTTGACGGTAAAGCGGCGTTTGTAAAATGAAAAGTACGAGAGCTTCGTTATAAATGCGACGACGCGCTTTCATTCCTTCCCACTATTAGATTACGATAAGTTAATAATACGGTCAGACGCATTTGGACGTGAAATATAGAATTCATTTCTGCGCATCGTCGACGTGCGAGAGAACTTATGGAGAACCAATTCGAATGAAAGGGAACATATCTTACGTATATACTGTCTATAAATAGGAAAAGGCTTTAGATAGGTGGGTGTTCTGGGGGAGTGGCGGGAGGATGGAATGGAGAAAGAGGGGGACGCCTTATTCGCAGAGTTACAGAGCCCCGCGGGAATAAAATGAGCATCTAGATATTAGATATAGTTTTGCTTCTAACTTTAAGTTGCGGGGAAAAATGTGTGATACATAAATAAAAACACGCACTCAACATGTAACCTTTCCATGCGTTTTATGAACGGTTTTGATACGTTGTGGCGTCGATGCTATGAGTGCTATGGTCCAAATTTTGACAAAGTCCAACTAACATTTCCTCTAGGATTAATATAGATGTGGGACGACTGACGAAGTATTTTCCGCAACCGAGGAACAAAATGCTCATAGACGCACTAAATACGATTTATATCTGGGTTTCTTGGAGCCAAAGGAAAGAACTCAACCATTTTTGTTTCTTTCACAGTATTCCTCGTATTTTCTCGACGGATACTAGGTCCGTCTTCCCATCGTCTGTTATGTCAGATTTTTATTTCTGAGAGGTTCTGTGTATGACAAGAAACAGATTCGACAGAAATGAGAGAATAATATATATATATTTTTAACAGTGGCGTAGCTTGGGGGAGGGGCTGAGGGGGGCGACTGCCGCCCGTGATCGGAAAAATATCTGGATCTGGCCCAGTCGGAAATCTAGAACCAGTTGTAAAAACTTTTTGGCAATAAAGAAGAGAGAGACAGACAGACAGATACATATCCCTGTGGCCAATTTTAAATTCAGCTTCTCATAATAATACATTATATTATATTATAGCATGGCTAAGCCTGTGACGTAGTGGCTTGAAAAACATATATTAGTCACGGAAAAGGTGCCAAATTTGTCCAGTCGGGAATTTATAACATTCCCCCCCCCCCACCTGAAAAAAGACCACGCTACACCACTGATTTTTAATTAATTATTGTAGCATTCCTTTTTAATACATTAATTACGATTTCTATTCTACTATTCTATTCTACTTACGAGTCTTCTCTATATACAGGGTGGGGCACGGGAATCAAGTGTTTTTTGAATAGCTAGTAATCGGCCATTAGGAATGGGAGGGGCGTGCGGTAGGTAGCATTCCATTCCTGGGTTCATAGCATTTAACTTTAACTAACACTCACCTTTATCTTTCAGGTGCCATCATGGAGCAGTGGACGTTAGAACACCGCATGTTCGCGTATGATCATTTTGTTAGGAGTGGCGAGTCAGTGACAGCAGTTCAGCGTGCGTTTCGCCGCAGATTCAACATTCATCGAAATGACTCTGTTCCCACTCGTGACACAATCTTACGTTGGGTTAACAATCTTCGAACAGGAGGCTCAATAATGAAAACAAAACCGAAGGGGCCGCAACGCACTGTGCGTACTCCAGAGAACGTTGAAAGGGTCAGGACAAGCGATGTTGCAAAGCCAGGCCGCTCTGCTCGGAGACATTCAGCTGCACTCGGATCAGCAATCGTACTGTTAGACGGATTTTGCATGAAGAATTACATTTTCACCCATACAAGTTAGCGAGGTGGTGCAGGAATTGAATGTAAACGATTGCCCCCAAACGACTGAATTTTGCACAGGAAATGCTTGCACTTTATGAGCAGAATGACAAAACATGATGGTGGTAATGAGTGATGAAGCCCATTTCCACCTTAATGGGGCCGTCAACAATCAAAAACTGTCGGTATTGGGCTGCTGAAAATCCGCGACAAACTCCATGAAAAACCGCTGCATAGCCCTAAGGTTACAGTTTGGTGCGCGGTGGGAAAGTTTGGCGTCATCGGTCCCTATTTCTTCGAACAAAATGGGGTTACCGTTACCATAACATCTGGGCGTTACATTGAGATGGTGAACACCTTTTTCATCCCTGAGTTACGAAGAAGGCGTATTGCTCGTCGACATTTGTGGTTTCAGCAAGATGGGCCACGCCAACACCGCCAGAGCGTCAATGGCTGTTCTTCGCCCCCTGTTTCCCAACCATCTCATTTCGAGATTTGGTGACATTGCATGGCCCCCTCGGTCCCCTGACTTGTCCACATGACTTCTTTCTATGGGGTACCTCAAGTCACGTGTCTACGAGGACAAGCCCCGTACATTAGATGCATTGAAGGAAGCGATCCGTCAACAAATCATCCAAATCAACAGAGACCTGCTGGGAAGAGTGGAGGCCAATTTTCGTAAACGCCTTCAACAATGCGTCGACGGCCAAGGACATCATATGCCAGATATAATTTTCGGTACATGATTATTATGACATGAAATGCTATGTTCTTACGAATGTTGTTCTACCAATATATTTTCTTTACAAAAATAAATATCATTTTCCTGATTATTCCAAAAACACTTGGTTCCCGTGCCCCACCCTGTACAATATAGTAGCATTTTTAACAGACAGACAGACAGAGACAGAGATAATGTACTTACACAACTGTTACTACGTTATCCGATCTTAGATTTCAGTCCAAATTTATGTAAATTAATCACATTTTACGCCTATCACAAAAGGAAAGAATGTTTGTATCAAAATGCTCCGCGAAAGGCTTTCACAAACTGTTATAAAATGTAACGCATTCTACCATTGGTTAAAAGGGAAGGCCGTACTGTAAACTTTTACATGATTGGTTACTTTTTAAAATGCCAAGAACTCTCTCTGGTCTTTGTTCTGAAATATTCGTTAGCTAAAATGATCAAATTAATTAACAAATCCTTAAAATAATCGTATTAAATTCCATTTAATTAACTCATCAAAAAATAATAATTTTCATTTAATTAACAAATCATATGAAAAATAATTAAGTTCTGTATTCGCACATTACACTTGCGCGTGTCGTGTGTTGAATTCGAATATGAAATTTAGAATGATCATTAATCGTTTTTAATTATTTTAAAAGGAACAAAAATATCTGAATGTTAATATAAAAATCTCATAAAGCATAATTTTAAAATGAAACGAATCATCATAACCGTTACTATTGGGCGGCTAATCAAATCTAGTCTACAAGATTAAAAAAAAAAGAGCTTGTTCACTAGTCCCGTTACGGGATCGTGAGGAAAAGGTCGCTCTTGCGCAAAAGTAAATGTAACTTCTGATTTAAAATTCATTTAACTTAAAATTTCCTCCACGATTTAGTGTTAAATTATGAAATCACGCTCGCTTTCCCCTTTACTACTACTGTCCTAATCAAAATAAACTGGTAACTAGTGATAATTGTCGTCATTTGAAAATTCCTCTGGCTTGTCACAAAAAATAGCTCGCCATGTGCCCGCGTTCTGAGCTACCCGTTTATAGAATACAGACATCAGCGTAAAATAAGTATTAAGAGCGTAACTAACGCAGAGTAAAGAAAAGTAAATAAAAATACAAAAAAATTAAAAGCCGTTTCACGACATTATTAAAAAGTCATTAAAGCACTTCTATCCTTTAAATGAAATAACTTTGAAAATAACAGGTTTCAGAATTGAAATAAATAAGCAAATAATACGAAACCAGTCTCATTTTGAACCATTTTTATACAAATAGTATATGTATTATAACATGTATACATAGAGTAAATTCACTTGCCATTGCATATAGAGTGGTGTATATTTATAGTCGATGTCAAACTCTGTGAGGAAAGACAGCGTGACCGAAACAAAATTACTATTCAAATATATTTTTTATTTGTTAAAGGAAGATGTCAGAAAAATAAATGGTTACTCTGACTGTTTCCTGTATATTGTAATTTGTTATCAGGGGAAAACGTACGTACGTGTGTTGTGTGTGTGTGTGTGTGCTGCACGCGTAAAAGAGAGAAAATATTCAGGATTTGTTTTTTTCCTCCTTTCATGGAAATGAAGTTGCATGTTGAAGCCTTTTTGTGGCCGTCAGAAACTAAGTATTTAGCTTTTTGTTTGTTTTATTAGAAAATTCAAGACAAAATTGATAAACTCGAATATTTGCATGGAAGAATATATTACATATACTATATATGAATAGTGTCGCGGAAAGGAATAGTTTTAAGAAAAAATTGGACCATAAAAGGATATTACAGATCATCGCAGGTATTCGTAATTATATACTACGCTATTACGCTACTCGTAATTATATACTTATGCACCACTTATGTCTATCTATTGAAATATCAGAATCATAATATTTTAGTCAATTTCTATATCTATCTATCTATCTATCTATCTATCAGTCTGTGTGGTAATCCCATTTTATTAACTTTACAGTATTCATTTGTCAAATTTTAACTGTCATATTACGATTAGTTCAGCATTAGTGTACAGTATCTTCTGTAGAGATTCATTAACCCATTGATGCCCAGCGTCCCTAATTTGGGACACACTTTAACACTCCAATTTAGGTTAGAATTTAAAAGTGAAATTTTTAAATATTAATTTTTATTTTTTATTTTTTATTTTTTATTTTTCTGTATCACATAACTATTTCATGTGTATTTAAAGTCTCTCCGAAGTTGAATACAGTATACCAAGAAATACCAGGAAATTAAAAAAATAGTTTGGGGCTATAATCAGTTAAAGTAAGTAAGTAATGGTGGTAAGGTGGTAATATTACCTTCTGATCGTAAATGTAGTACGAGACGCTGGTCAGGTCTGGTATCTATCAGAGCACTAGTTCTCAAATAATAGACTTTCCTAATATATGGGAACGTAAAGATTCGTTTTAACTGCCCCCTCGTTTTGGATACGAAAACATATTTTTCTGGTGTATTTTTTTCAAATCTGACCTTCATTTCCTCGGGAAAATCCCCATTTTTGAGGAAATGATCTGACATTATCCTCCAAAAATTACTATTTTTACCAGAAAATGAAGGTCAGATTTGAAGAAAACAAAAATATACCAGGAAAATATGTTTTCGTGTCAACAATTATAGGGGAATCGGGGGTTTTGGGTGGGGGGGAAAGGAGGGGACCTAACCTAACCTAATATTCATGGCAAAAATAACCTAGGATAATCTCTAGGAGCGCTCCAATTTTCAATATTAAACATACACTCATAAAACATATACCATTTGAAAGCTCACATTTTTCTGAGTCTAAAAATGTAGTAATCCAAAAGTATCAATAGCAAATAAAAAGTAACACGGTTTAATTGTTTGACGCGTGACGTAATTAATTACATTATAAAGGTTGGCTAAGTTATAAATCTTCAGTCTTTGTTGTAAGATGGTATTTTTGGTAATTGTTACGCTAACCTAACCTAACATGAATATGTTATTACATTATCATTTGTGTAATTTAGGTCTCGGGGGTGCGGGGGCTAAGCCCCCGTAAAGATCACGCATCACAAATTGATCGGTATAGGGTTTTATATTTAAACCTAGTTACTTTTTATTTGCTATTGATGCTTTTGGATTACTACATTTTTAGACTCAGAAAAATGTGAGCTTTCAAATGGTATATGTTTTATGAGCGTATGTTTAATATTGAAAAATGGAGCGCTCCTAGAGGTTTACCGTAACCTAACTTAACCTATCGTCAAGAGTGTACAGTGAAAACTAACGAAAATAACACAACTTAACCTAACCAATTGTCAAGGGAATACAGTTGACCTAACCGGGCATTCAATTAACCTAACCGGGCATGGGTACCCCATAATGAATTCGGAACCTGGAAAGGTAAGTAGTTGGAAATATTACACTGCCCAACACCAATTTTGCTGATTTGATTCTAACACCTGTTTTTAGGTAACTTTGGTGTGCTGATTTAAAAAATCACCTTAGTTTTTGCCTATCACGTCATGTTTTCGAGCAATCAAATATGGATATTTTGGAGATATCGCATTTTGGCAGGGTTATGCCCAATTTTTTTTCTTTTCAAAAAATAAGATTTTACATACTCAGAATCAGCATGGAAAAGTAAACAATTGTGCAGGGAGTGAACTTTAATATACAATGGTAATATTGACACAAAGTGATTAAAAGTGTTTAAATAAGCAAAAAATGAATCCATATTAAAGCAAGCACGGGACCAGTTTTCTTAACATTGTCTTTTTCTGGTTTCTTACTTTTCAGTGCTGATAAATTTTCTCTTATAGGACTTCCTAGAATGAGAATGAGAGATGTCAAGACAATCTCTTTGCAGGCTCCAGCAGTAGTCAGCCATCATATGGGTATCCCATCTTCCTTGGTATCGTTCTTCCATCACTTTGATATATTGGTGGATTGGTGGAACCTTTCACCTTGCTCTTCACTAACATCACCAAGATTTTCTGGAAATTTATCCAGATGACTGTTGAGATAGTGAACTTTAATGCTCATGTTGCAACCCAACTGCTGAAAGTTTACAAGTAACGTCACTAGCGGAACCGGCTGCTCTCACTCCGCCAATGGGAAATCTCTCTCAGATCATGACGTCACGCTCACACCTGGGGAAATCACAGATACCCAAGATTTTAATATGTTGTACATGACCTTTAGATTTAATGCACAGATTTGCGTATTCCACAGATAAAATTTTAACAGCAAAACAGCTGTTAACAGGTCTCAAAAATCATCAATTTTGATAAGCGCCCTTCATGGATCACCCAAAAGAAGCATATTTCATTGCACGAAAACCTGATGTGATGGACAAAATCTAAGGTGATGTTTGAAATCAGCACATCAATATTATCCAGAAACAGGTCTTAGAATTAAATCAGCAGCAAAAATTTTTTTTTGTTGGGCAGTGTTATCAGTGTGCACTTGCATTAATTATGGGAGGCTTCATGGAAATTAAGTTCATTACCACACTGAGGACACGTAAGAGAGGTCTTGAGCATGCCGTGAGCTCGAAATATAGCAACAGCAGCGGTATCGTCCCTCAAAACTTGTTTAATAAAGTCCCACTCGGACTTTGAGCACGCACTAAACACAGCCATTCTGAAGCAACTGTTGAATTCAAATTTTACCGCCGGACATGCGCGGGAGTGTCACTTGACAATAGGGCAGCTGCTGATTGGCTAATGATAATAACATGACTACATACACACGGGACGAGATGGTTTGATGAGTGAATAATGGAGTTTGGTGGATGTGCTCTACTGAATCTTAATTCTTTTTTTAAATTTTTCATCAAATTTTATTTTCGTCATTTCCTCCAAAAAAATGACTTTCCAAGAATGTAGAAAGATAGTTGAACGCATATCAAAAGTGAAAATAGCAGAAAATTAACTCTTTCTATCGAAAACGAAAGGGACGTTAAAACGAATATTAACCTATGGGAATTCTGGGAAGTCAAAACCTCCGAATAGCTGTATTAAATTATTTTCGGAACTCTGACTCTCTCTGACTCTCCTTTTTCTTCCTTTTGCTCCCTTTTTTTTCAGTCATTGGAAAGGGGCTGCTTGCAGGCAGGATTAGTCAGGATAAAGTAATAGTAATAATTTGACAATAAATATAGTAGGAGGCGCTGGTCTGGTCTGGTCTAGTTTTAAAGCGCTGGGAGTTCTCCGGTGATGGGAAACTTGATGGGAATTAGAGTTAAAACCTCCGAACAGACGTATTAAACTTCAAGGAAGCTACTTTGTTAGAGTAGAAATTTAGTTTCAAATAGCTTGTAACAAAATTTCGTGGAAAAAAAGGGGGAAAATTAAACAAATGAACACTGCCGGGGAATTCTTAAATTAGGGGTGCTAGCCAGCTGAAAGTGCCTCTGGATCAGTGCTTCCTTATCTAAGTAATTTGTATGTGAAGGACGGACTATACGTTCGTTATGATAAATATTTTCTTATAAAAGGGGAGGAATCATATGCATGATATGCACTTTCGTGGGAATTCTTAAATTGGGGTGTGCTGATCAGCCGGAGGTACCTCTGGATCAGTGCTCGGAGTGTTCCATTAGTTAAGTAATTCTAGATCGGAAGCTGACACTGTAACAAAATAATTTTTAAAAGCAAGTCTCTGAGCACGATGGCCTTGGCATTCATCTGGAAGATGATGGGGGCGATGAAATTACTTGTATAGAAGTAAAAAAAATTCTTAAAAAAAAATGCATTGTATAGATTAGATTTAATAGTTTAATGTTTCATGCTCTCTCCATTTTCCACTATCCTCTCATGCGCAATTGGGTACACAAGATAAGTGTACGCATGGTGTGAAGGAACTGTGAAGCTCTTCTTTTCATTACATTTCTTCCTACTTTCCTATAAAACTTTTCTTACAACAATTTCCTGTTAGCAGCGGCTGGTGGAGGAAGAAGAACCTCGTCTGTTCTATACATTCCCACTGCTACTACAACTACTACTGTACTATTACTGTGTAAAAGCTTTACAATCCATAAGTTTAAACATGATAGTTTTTAGTATTCCTTATTTTCCATTTGCTTTTTCTATTTTTTCTCTATTACTTCCTTTTTGGATTAGCCTCGAGTACATCTTAGGATCTTTGTTAACATGTAACTCTGTAACCCAAACGTAACTACTCCATTAAAGTGAAGTAAATCGCTTGAAGCTGTAACTGGTTCAATATAATCTGTAAATACTGTACAACAACAACTCAAATTTTCATACGATCTGTCAAAGGAAATCTCCGCTTCTGAACCGAACCCCAAACTTTTAATTAAACTGTGAAGAGGGCATAGATAGCGATTCCTTGATAATTAGTTCTGTATACAAGAAACGGAGGAGTCGAGATGACCACCAAAGAGCACTTACGGCAACAATAATGAGTTTTGTTTACTTCTCTGGTAAAGAACTTTCAACTGAAAGCAAAGTTGGACGTGTAAGAATTGGTATTTATGTATGTTGGGTCTACATAAACCTTTCGCTCGAGGGGTACAGCCCAAACTACAAATGAGAATAAACCTACTTTTTGTCATTTTAAAGCCTTATTTAATACACATTTATTCATATATCAATAATTTGTTTGTCCACCAGCAGCTTCGCATACAGCTCGTAAAACGCGCGGGGTTTGATATTAATAAAGGTGACAAGATCTGTAGCAAATATTTTTTCTGTAAAACTTTGTCCAGATGGCGCTTTAATGTCTGCTTGGAATATCTGTTTTCGCCGCGTTCTTTGATCAGTAAATTTTCTATAACTATTCCAAGGTGTTCAGTTGGGTTCAAATTTGGTGAATTGCCTGGCCATTGCGTTTGGTCAAAGAAATCAATCCCAGAGTTTCTCATCAGATCTTGTGCAAGATTTACTCACAGGCAAGCAGCGTTATTGTATGAAAACATGACTTCCTTAAGGTCCAACACATTTTTCAGAACGAGATGAAAATTGTATTACTTTCAGCAGAATATTTGCTCGTTAATTTTTACCATCCCATGACTCGCCCTTTTCTTTGACGATCCACATCATTTTCACTGCAGTAAAACATGAAAAATCAGATGCATAAGGATTACTACGGAGCTCTTGATAGTGCTCATATTCTTCAATATCTTCAATAGAGTATGACCACACTGTATTAAGTGCAGAAAATCATAGTCACAAATAGTAACAAAACCACGCACGATCTTCTATGTTTAATGCAGTCTTTATAGGTTTTGGTAGCACGTGCAGTGCTTTCGGGTTCTCTCTCTCACGGTATAGTTGGTTAGTTGTCTACTAACACTCTCTCCTCGCTCATCTAAAATTTGCTAAACATTTGCGCTCTCTCTCTTTCGCTTCCCCGAGGTTTCCAGCACAATTTCCTTGTTCTCCCTGGAAGAGCTTTAGGGGCCCTCCGGCTAGGGTGACAACTTCTTATAGGGATAAAATTTGAAATTCAAAAAAATTTGCCGGCCATTTGTCCAATGCTGCCACCCTATGAGGAAACACCGTAGACGACATCTCATGGAATTCGGAAAGCATTTAGGGGTGCCTCGAGTCACATGAATGAAACTGTCGCGCGGAAGAAATTTCAAGAATGAACGAGTTTCGACAACGCTTCAAAAACAAAAATGTTTCGAGAATGCAAGTGTATTATATAATTTAATAGAATTGTTTCCTTTATTTCATACTATAGATTATGCAAATCGATTAATTTATTTCATTAAATTAAAATTTTCATAAATAAATCGTTAAATAATATGATGTGTATCAATCTTTGGATGATCAGCTTTTGGTGCTTCAAGTTCATTTTGCATACGCACAGGAATCAGTCATCGTTCAGCACACCGGATTATCGACGCTACGGCTAGAAGCCTCGGCCATAACTCACAAAAACTCGCGCTCAACTATGAAACCATTAGAAAATCACGAGAAAGGCTCCGTTCGGCGACGGCAGAAAAGATTAAACAAAGGTTCACCACCCAACGAAGTGCTCACTGTTCACTGGGACGGAAAATTCTACCGGACGATGAAGGTGGTCGGTGTGACCGACTAGCCATTTTCGTAACCGGAGTTGATACCGAGAAGCTCTTGGGTGTACCTAAGCTGACATCAGGAACGGGTGAGGTCATCGCCTCGGTGGTACATGCTGCGCTCAAAGAATGGAATGTGTCAGAAAAGGTATCAGCTATGAGCTTCGACACTACAGCTTCAAATACTGGTTACTTGTCTGGGGCATGCGTAATTTTGGAGCAGAAACTCGGCCGCCGACTCTTATACCTTGCATGTCGCCATCACATCCTAGAACTTGTCGTTGAGAAGGCGTACATGGAATGCATGGGACCATCATCTGGTCCAGATATCCTCCTATTCTCCCGCTTCAAAGAGACGTGGAATACAACTTGCCGAGATAAGTACAAGACCCTGTCAGACCTTCCATCGAGTCTGAATGAGAATCGAGAAGAACTGATCGCTTGCTGGAATCTATATCTGACAAAACATCAGCCGAGGGATGATTACCGTGAATTCTTGGAGTTGTCGATTACAATCCTTGGAGGTAATCTACCTAACTTTAGGTTTCGGCGACCTGGAGCACTTCACCGAGCACGTTGGATGGCAAAAGTAATTTATTCATTAAAAATCCTGCTGCTTTCCCATCAGTTCAGACTTACAACTCGTGAAATGTCTGGCTTAAAACGATTTGTATTTTTTGCCCTGGAGTTTATGTCAGCGCGTGGTTCACGGCCAGCAGTCCTTCATCTGCTCCCGCGAACGATTTGAAGCTTCTTCAAGACCTAGCAAAGTACCACGATGAAAAGATCTCAGCATCCTGCCTTAGTGTCCTCGGTCGTCACTTATGGTACCTCAGCGAGTACTTGATTGGTCTCGCACTCTTTGATAAAGGTATCAATGCAACGACGAAAAAGAATATCGCTCGATCAATCCTCGAAAAAGAAGCTGCTGAAGATCCTCCAAAGCGAGCCCCAATACCTGCTGTTTCTTCCCATTTCAACAAAGCAGCTCTCGGACTTTGCCTCGAAAGGATCAAAGCTTCTCTTTGAACTTCTAAAAATTAATGATGGTTTCTTGTCCAAGGAACCAGAGACCTGGCCGGACGACGAAGATTTCAAGACTGGTTTGACTATAGTTGAAGGACTAAAAGTCGTCAATGACATGGCAGAGAGGGGAATTGCCTTGATCCAGGCCTTCAATACAAAGATTACGAAGAATGAAGAACAGCGCCAACATCTCTTGCAGGTTGTTGAGGATCATAGGAAGTCTCAGCCTGGTACATTGAAAAAGGGGTATGGCTTGAGGAAAAGCAAGAATTAATGGGTGGTCTACAATTGAATGAAAGACACCCTGGAATATATTTAGTAAATATATTATTTACTTATTACGATTGGAGTACGCCTGCACTTAAACCTTATGAACTAAAACTAACGTTTATTTACATTAATTAAAAAAATATTAATTTATTTTTACTAGGTAATGAATAATTAATTTTTGTTATAAGGAGAATTATTTACCTCACTTGAGACACCCTTAAATATTATCTGAATGACCTAATATTTACAGTACATTGTTTTCTCATGTAGTAGCAGCATTGAACAAATGGCCAATAAAAAACTCCAACTTTCGATTTTTATTGCCACCCTAGGCCCCTCCCCCACCAAAAGCAGCCTAATAAGAATCATGTCCTGTTTTCAAATTGTCCGTAACCCATCGTTCACTTCAGTTTAGCTTTTTAGCAATCCACTTTCGATTAATAAACGAAGTACCTTTTTCCATTCACAATATGTATTGGCACGGATGTAGTCAATAATACGTTAGTCTTCACAATCGTTAAGGATATCGCCAAACCAAAACGTAGACTAAACGCCCATTACAACTTTAGAAGGAGAAGCTGGTCTGAAACATTATAACAATATATAGTTTGACCTGATTGGCTGCCCAGATTAGGCTCCACCACCCCTAGCGAGGTTCATTTACACCCATTATGTATGTATGTATGTATGTATGTAGAGTCCATCTTTAATTTATTTCCCTTGGCATTCATGTAAAAAAAAAAAAATCCAGGAACAACTAAATAAACAAATGAAATAGAATTCATGCATCAAAAAGTAAAATCTCAAATTTACATCATAAAAAATGGCTATTGATTTTTGTGTGTGCATTTTATAGTTATTCTTTGATTTATTTCGGACGAATCATATTTTCAATTATCCAAAAAAATTAGGTATTATATCACATTACTCGCATTATATCCAGTTTCATGGAAATTAAGCCAAATGCTTCTCTATAAATGAAGTTATTTCGGTAAAGAAGGAAATTCCTTCTCTGAAGTGAATAATGTCTTTACCTCTTCTTTCGTGTCTGTAAGTACAGAGAATCCTTCTTTCATCGAAATGAAGCGAAAATGATACGTCATTTCACTTGAATTTTAGTCGTTGTTGAGACAATTTTTCGTGAACATTTCGTGGTGAGAAATTTTAGTCGGTTTTCAAGTTGATTATAATTGTAACTAGACAGGACTCGAGCGAGATTTCAATCGACGCCGACTGCGGGCTTGGGTGGGTATGTGGTCATATGATCGACACATTATTCATACACACCTACACACAAACCGCTCTGAACGTCTTGCCCAATCTTCGCCACCTTCTTGGGCCTCGGTAGTGATATCGGTACGTGAAAAAAAGAAAGTATTGTTCGAATCAAATGAATAATTGCCTAATTAACAATCTATTAAAATGGTTAATTCGGACATGCAGTCATTGCGTTAACCAATTTTAGTGTTACTAAAAAAAAATAATTATACTTGGTGATAAAATCACGGCATATGGTTGAACCTACAGATCATTTTTTAATGGTTATCAAATGGTTTGTTTTTTGTTGTGACCGAATAATTTTGTATATTAAGTTATTTAAAGATAGTTAATATTAAGTTATTTTTAAGTTATTTGCTCATATATATATACATACACACAGTAATATTAACCTAAAGTGCTTGTGACTTCAGGACACAAAGACAACTGCTGTGTTAACAACAATTAAAAGATATGGTTAAAGGTTTGCTAACAAATCCAGATAGTTTATATATATATATGAAAATAGGTTCATTTTAAATTAAATAAATCTAAAACTTGATTCATAATATAAAAAAATATCTTCAAGAAAACTGACGTAAATGTAAATTACTAATTCGCTATCGTAAAAAGAGAAATTGAACAACAAATTGATGATGAAAATTCCTGAAAAATAAGTGCAACTTTTATTTATATATATATATATATATATATATATATATATTACGTTATTAGTGTAAGAAAAAATTATTTAAATATTCATCATTGCTATTGCTCAATATTGGAAATTAAATATGTATGTTGATGTCTACAAAATATGTATTTTTAACTTCATTAATACGTTAACATTTAAAAGTATTATATATATATATATATATATATATATATATATATATATATATATATATTTATTTTCCTTGGTAGAATTCATTCCAAGAAATTGTGAATACAAAGTTTTATCCCTTTAATATAAAAAGGAACAAGTGTTCATTTAGTGTATATTAAATTCAAACATAGGTTATAATCATGAATGTTTGGTTTATCATGTAATAAATAAGTATGTGTGTGTATATATATATATATATATATATATATATATATATATTATCACATTTAAATAAATCATCGCTTTGATATTATTGAGTGTAAATCTTCCAGTGTCTACATATATACGGTAACTCTCTTCCATATACTGATAATGATGGATCAGTTGTGGAAATAAATTCGACGAAAAAATAATAAATTTTGAAAATAAGCCACCCAGAAATTAATAATTATTAAATTTGGGTAAGGGCGTTTTTGAAAAAATCTTTTTTGGCGAATTTATACTTCTGCCTATGTATATATATATTATATATTTTAATCGAGTATGTGTGTGTGTGTGTGTATATATATATATATATATATATATATATATATATACATATATTATAAATATATATATAATATATATATATATATATATATATATATACACATACAATGTTCATAATAATATCTGTAGATGAATATCTCCATATTGACTTAAGATGTACTGTATTATATCATTAGATGCGATAGAAATATATTTAAATTCATTTTTTATTTGTATTTTTGTAAATAAAATGAATAAACAATTATGGAGTCCTACTTTCTATTATTTTATACCTCATATTCTCTCTAAAAGAGATGGAAAGAGAATCAAGTATTTCCCCTCATCTTTACGGGTGTATATTAATTATATTATCGGCTTTGGGAATTGGTACATCCGTACATGCATGAACGCATTGTGACCGCTGAGGTCACGCACGCAATCACCTCTAGAGGCTCAATGAAAGTGATAGTATCTAGCCTAATTTCTCCGCCCCCCTCTACATATATTTATCTGTCCATATGTACATTACATACTGTGTGTATATATATATATATATATATATATATATATATATATATCAGTGGCGTGCAGTCAGGGTAAGCGGGGCATGATCCGCCTACCCAGTTAAAAGTCAAATTACAAAAAGTCAGTATATTACTACAGTAATCGAAAACTAATATAAAGTTATGATGCTTGTAAATATTATATTTGCAGCTATCGCTTACCCTGTGGACACACCTACCGCACGCCACTGATATATATATATATATATTTTTTTCCGGGTTGGGTACCGGTGCAACGGTCTATACTCTATATGCACTGCATGTCTCATTTCACGTCACATCGTGTTGTGAATTGGTTAAAAAAAAATTTTTTAGGAAACTAAATTCGAACGATTTTACATTTTTTAATCAAATCGTTACTCGATTTTTTTTTTTTTTTTTTTTTTTTTTTTTTTTTAATATATATTTTCGTCGGTTTATAAACGTAACGGAAAATTTGAAGAACAACGATTTTATATAAATATAAAAATAAATAAAAATAAATAAACACTAGTAAATGTTATGTTTGCTCCTATTCGGCGCTATCATTTGTATCATCTAATGTAACTTGAAACAAATCACTGGATGTGTAAAAATTTGAGGTAGCACGAAGTAGTAGCAATTTGAATTAGACTTATTTTTTTAATAAAATCCTAACGCGAGTGATATTGGGAGAAAATAATATATATGGTAAAATAGCACATTCTTTAAACTTTTTAATTGCTCACTCCCCCCCGCCCCTCCCATCAACTACCTTAACACGAGTGGAAGTGATTAAAATTTTTAAAAATAAAAGACTACTTGCGAGAGGTATTGTGGCGTCAATGATCACCGACGAAAATATAGAAGGAAATTGGCTTTTTACGTATATATATATATATATATATATATATATATATATATATATATATATATATATATATATATATACATATATATATATATATAATATCACTGATGCTCCTGTCCTGGCTCCTTTTCCTTGGCTGGAGTCCACATTGCTATACAATGAACAGGTTTACATAATTTTAATGTATAACAATAGTGCACTGAAAACTAAGAAATTTAAGATGGGGCCTGGCCCCACGGGCCCCAGTGGACAGAATATATGAGGGGTCGCGCGTCTTACGGTACCTAAGCGCCACCACGGGCGAAAACTTGTTTTTGATGGATATCACTATTTTCACCCTTCCTCTATCGCGTGGTTTGGGTTATAATGACCTTACGACACTAGAAGTATGGTTGAAAACTTTATGAAGCGAACTACTTTTTTCACCTCTATCGCCAGCCAAAAGTTCACCCAAAGTTCGGCATAATAAGAAAATCAAAAAATTAAAAAATATATATATAAAATATAAAATATGAAAATCTATTCCAAAAACTCAACATCTTCATTAGCATACTTAGAACTCTAATTTAGCCAAAAATAAACGTTCTAGCTCAATTAATAAGAGAGATACTATTGCCAGAATATTGCTGAACTTTGGAGGCGATTTCTGGCGAATTTTAATTTTGGCGCTTAGGACGCGGGACCCCTCATATATTAAACAGTGTAAAATAAATTGACCCCAAGTCCTTTGTATATTTCTATACCTGACGAGGTGTACAGCAATATGCGAAAGGTTTTCTAACCAGTTCACTTTCTCCCTGTGGATGTTCAACATTTATTACTTTCACGTGTTTATTCAAGTCGATCCTGAACCATCGTTCAAACCCTCAAAGTACACACACACACACACACACACACATATATATTATATATATACGCAGCACGGTTTGAGGCGAAACAAAGCTTGCTCAACTAATCTTTTAGTGTATTTAGATTTTCAAAAAGCGTTTGACACCGTACCGCACAAAAGACTCATTGAAAAAACTAAGGCTCATGGAATCAGGGTTGTAGTACTAAATTGGATAGAAGAGTGGTTGCGAGGTAGGAAACAGAGGGTGGTAGTTGAAGGAGTGGAGTCGTGTTGGGCTAATGTAGCGATCGGCGTTCCTCAGGGTTCTGTATTGGGCCCCTTGCTTTTTCTTATATATATTAACGATTTAGATGTCGGCTTAGTCAGTACAGTTTCAAAGTTTGCGGACGACACGAAGCTGGGTGGTAGGGCGATTAATGACGAAGATAGAGGTAAAATCCAGGAAGATCTGAATAAAATCGTTGATTGGTCAGTCACATGACAAATGAGATTTAACGTCGATAAGTGAAAAATTTTACATATTGGTTCGCGTAACGGTAATTTTGCGTATAGTATGTCAGTGAAGGAGTTAGCAAGCGTAGAGCAGGAAAATGATTTAGGAGTTATAGTCACTGGTGATTTAAAAGTAGCGAAACAAAGTACAGCAGCGGTCAATAAAGCGAACAAAGTGCTAGGTTTTATAGCTCGGAATTTTGAGTACAAATCGCGCAATATTATTGTTCCTCTTTATAAATCATTAGTGAGACCCCATTTGGAGTACACGATCCAATTTTGGAATCCGCATATGCGCAAAGATATAGACAAAATCGAAAGAGTTCAAAGACGATTAACTAAGATGATTCCGTCGCTTGGGTCGAAGTCGTACGAGGATAGGCTTAGCTTAGAGAGTTAAAATTGACTACACTCGAGACTAGGAGGCTAAGGGGTGATCTAATCCAGGTTTTCAAAATTATGAATGGGTTCGATAACGTAGATATAGCTTTTTCGAAATATCTCAATATAATAGGACTAGAAATAACGGGTGTAAGTTGACAAGTAGAAGGTTCGAGACAGCAGTTGCCAAAAACTTTTTTACGCATAGAATAGTAAGTAGCTGGAATAGTTTGCCGGTAGAAGTAATTAGTAGCACCTCTATAAACCTATTTAAAAATCGATTAGACGCATATGTTGATAGATTGGGTATAGTTTAAGGTAGTAAAATTAAGGCTTTGTGGTTCGGAACCCACGTAAAATTGTAGGTCCTCTCCGCCACCAAGGAGGACATGCACAATACACAATTACGAACAGAGTTAGGTAGACCAGCCATGAGTGGATCCTAGGGTCTTTGTTGGTCTGAAACATTATATATATGATGAATAAAACCACGAAGGAAAGGAAACACAAAATGGTGCTCAAGCGCTTTCGTCTAATGACATCCTCAGGAACACTGAAGGACATAGAAGGTTACAGCCTGTATAGGCTGTAACCTTCTATGTACTTCAGTGTTCCTGAGGATGTCATTAGACGAAAGCGCTTGAGCACCATTTTGTGTTTCCTTTCCTTCGTGGTTTTATTCATCATAAATATTTTTCACGTGTTACTTTCGTGAAATAATTTTATATATATATATATATATATATATATATATATATACACACACACACATATACTATTCGGAGTTCTGACTCATTGCTTGCCTGTTTAATTTGATGCCTCTTAGATATCGTGAATTGCACGAAGCATGCAAAAAGCTCATATAAAGACGCAAAAGTTGGTCAATGCCATACCCTAAAAAAACTGAATACATAATGGAAGACCGAAGCTAAAGAATCGCACCATCCGGGTGTTTTATAATATAAAGTCTATCGAGATAAACTTTACTATCTACTAACTACCTAACTTAATCATGTTTACTACTAGATCCTCTCTCTATTAAGGGGGGTCCGAATTGGGCTCTCGAAGTCGGATTAAAAAAATTGATTCAAGCAAATGCAAACTCATTGCCAGTTCTTGCATTCCTTCATCAAAGTAAGCGGGAAAAACGTGTCTGGTCGTGTTTATACGATTTATTTGTGGTGACAATGTGTGTAGTTTGGCTTAATAGAATATGGCCAAATAATAATAATGGTGTGTTTTTTCTGTGGCACGAAGGATAAAATTCCACGCGGAGTTTAAAGGATCTCAGGTTCGACCTTGGCAGAAAACAGATGAATAATACTGTATATAAAAAATTAGCCCTTCATGCGTGAGATAGAGTCGAGTTTGACTGTATATTCCTATATAATAATAATAATAATAATATTATTATTAAACAGAGTATATAATTTTCAAATCTGATTTACGTAATATTTTATGGTTTCCATTTT
>JAJOZX010002316.1:382500-470000 GCA_023014485.1 Bathynomus jamesi | reverse complement strand
TCTAGGAAACAGCTATAAATGGTTGAATTACTGTCAATGTATTTAGATATTTTCTTTAAGTACATAGATACACAAATCAGTTGAGTGGGACCTTTTAAAGCCAAACTGATTAGGAGATGGCCATAGGAAATTATTTAATCGGAGTAATAAGAGTTTTTCTAGTAGTTTCGAGAAGCAGGAAGCGACAGCAATAGGCCTGTAATTACTGCTGGACAGAATGTCTCCGTACTTATTTTTGACCAGGGGCAAGATATATACCCTCATGAACTCTGCAGGGATACAGCTATGAGCAAGCATGGCTGATAGGAGCAATGATATTTGCAGACATACTACGTCATTTGCATATTTTAAGTGCTCATTCGATAAGTCATCTACCCCTGACGCAGAACCAGTCTTTAACTCTTTAATTAACCTCTTAATTCAGAAAATGATATCAAAGTATTTTCCCTTGTCCCTCCCACAATCGTTTCACTGCAATCTATCTTAAGATTATCCCTACTCACACTGTTAAGAATGTTAGAGTAGTGGTTTTTCCACAGCTTTGCAATTTCACCCTCCCCCGACACCCCATCGATTGTCGGAGGGAGACCACTTTTGACACCCGTTTGATTCTTAACAAATTTCCAAAATTTGTTATTATCGTTATTTATGCGAGCTTCACAGGCTTTTGATGCTCGAATAGACTCTTCTTCCTCGTTACATCGCCTTATGGCCGCCTTATACTGACCCCGACTTCTACACATATTCATGTATACTGGTCCTAATCTGCAGTGGCGGCTCGTAATAAAATAAAATGGATCGACTGCAAGCTTCACACAACAGTAGGGTACACAAATTTGACCTACCTCAGGTATGAGTTGATGTCCACGGATTTCCAGGGCATGGTAGTAGTAGTGGTGGTAGAAGGGATGGTGGGGGTGGTAGTGGTGGTGGTAGAAGGGATGGTGGGGGTGGTAGTGGTGGTGGTAGAAGGGATGGTGGGGGTGGTAGTGGTGGTGGTAGAAGGGATGGTGGGGGTGGTAGTGGTGGTGGTAGGGATGGCTGAGTGGTGATGGTAGTATTACTTGAAAATAAAATCGGTGCGTCGGCTCTTCGATGTAGCAAAAGGGTTTATTACTTTTTCATTAAAATCCTTCATTTCTGTTATAATTTTATTTTTAATGGATATCATTGCTAAAGCAGACAGTCTGTTATTCACCATGGTACTGCGCAAAAAAGTTTTAATTCTCTTCAAAGTTGAAACGCACCTTTCTGCTTCTGCCGTTGTCATTGGAGTTGTTATTAAAATTTTCAGCAACTTGACAGTGTCTGAAAATGTTGACTGTAGATGATTGTCGTTCAACATTTCCAACAAGTCTATGAGACTTTCTGATCTAAACAAATCTTCTCTTGTGTACAGTACAGTAAGTTCAGTTCTCAATTTGTCTTTTTCAAGCAAGGGATAGGCTGTAACTGCTTGTGCAAGTTCATTACTAGGGAAATTTTTGCCATACACTGGAAAATTATTCACTAAAAGTAACTTGCTTGCTTGCTTCCAAATGATTAGTAAAGCTGAATCTCTCTCTGCACGGCAGCAAAATTACGTCACAGACCTCCTTTGCAGCAGCTGATCTATCTGTATTAAATTTTCTCCTCTTTTGCTCAGGAGGCGACACTATGGCATCAAATTCATCTCTTAACTTCTGAACTGCGGAATTAAAAACTTTTAAAGAGGCGTTAGCCTTAGCTGCATCAATATTTCTAGACTGAAGCTGAAAGAACATGAGGCATTACTTTGGAGAAAAATTCCAACCAAAATTCGAATTCAGGATCATTCACAATTCTTTTGATACCAGCTGCTGCAGATCCAATGTCTCTTGAGTTAGATGCTTCCAGTGTGCTACAACATTCAATTAGTGCATCTTTCATTTCATGCACATCATTGACTGTTCTGCTCTTGAAATTCCAACGTGTTGCAGATGGCCTTGGAATTCGATGGCCAGCAACATTCTCCAATGCAGCCATTCTTTGTGGAGACTTAGAAAAAAAATGCTGGTATTCCTGACAAGCTATTGAAAAATACTCGAACATTAGTATTCTGTGATGTTGCCTTTTCCAAAATCAAGTTCAGTTGGTGTGCATAACAGTGGATAAAGTGGGCATTGCTATACACTTCTTTTATTCTAGTTTACACACCTTTATTGACTCCACTTAGAGCAGGTGCACCTTCGTAAGTTTGGGCAATGAGCTTGTGTGGACAATCATCAATTAAAGTCTGGAGCTCTTTAAGTAACACACTTGATAAGGCTTCTGCTGTCTGGTTGATAGGGTTAAAAAATCCCCAGAATCTCTCAACAGGCTTCCTTTGTAGCTCATACCTTAGAACAATTACCATCTGTGTTTTATCGTAAATATCCGTTGTCTCATCACACATAACTGCCAAATATTCTGCATTCTTTACTTCTTCCTTGATCTTATTTTTGCAGATTTCCAACATAGATTCTAAAAGTTCATTCTGTATTGATTTAGATGTTCCTTTAAAAAATGTAGCGGTCTTTAAATGAGCATCTAAGCTAGAATCCAGTTCACAGGCAAGATCAACTAATCCACGAAATACTCCCGGATTCTTGGAGCTCGTAGTTTCATCATGTCCTCTAAGAGGGAGTTCAAATTTTCCACAAAATTTTACAGTTTATGATTTTGGATAACACCTCTGTTTTTTCTCACCTGTTCATGTGTTTTGCAACTGAGAGCTTGTATGCTGTGTCAATTTGAGCTGCAATGTTCACTTTACCCAGCAACGATAAATCAATCATGTTATTCATGTGTTTGGCTGACTGCTCATGTTTCATTATTTTCTGTGGCAAATGTCTCAAGTCAGTCACACCACTTTTCGTCCATGACGAGTCCTCACTGAACAATAAGCATGGAAAGCAGAATAAAGCATTTGCCTCGTCACAACCACAGAGCCATTCACAGTTCTGATAAACACTGATGTTAAACTGACGTGTATATTCTTTGTTTCTGCTTGTACTATTCTGTTGAATGGATAAAACTGGTGTAGGTCTTCCTCTTGCTTTGATTTCAGTCTTTTTATTTAATGTCAGCTGGGAAAAGTTGATGCTTTGCAAATACTTCACTCGATTTTCCATCGTCAAAGGGTAATTAAAGAAAACACGACTTAACCGCACGGTCCGCACGCAATGTAAACACGAGACTGAGCTGCACCGACTGCATCTCATTGCTTCCAGATGTGGCGCCAATTAATAACAGACACGAATCGTACAGCAACTATGAAAGTAACTTAAATTTTGGTTTGGTTTTAATGAAAATTCACTTAGTAACGTATTGAAAATAACATATGACTTTATTACGATATATTTGTTAGTAGTGTATTATTCTGCTGTATCTCTGAAGGAATCATACGCCTGACAGCGAGTGTCTGAGGGGACTGCAGCTCTGCAGCTCCTAGGCACGAGCCGCCACTGGATTTTATCTCGCCCAACAGAAACAATAAAGCTCTTTCTTACTCTTTTCAGAAGTATTTATTTTTTAATAATTTTTAATCAGTTACTCATTGATTAATTAGAAAATTTCATCATTTATCACTTTTTCCTAAAAGTTATTAATTAACCATGCCCTAGTATGTAGGCCCACCTCTCCTCCTCCAAACCTCACCACCTCCTCACTGAAACTCAGGTGTCCGGGACGACTGACAGCAACCCCTGTTTTGTACCCACCTACTTCCTTTATACTCAGTTTCACTCCAAAGGTGGATGTTGTGTATATGAGTTTGTACGCAATGACCTAATTTGTTCTCATATTCCCAAACTTGAATCCTCCTAATTCTATACCCGTCTGGATACGGCTTACATGCTCAAACTAAATACATTTGTGCTTTCTACTTTTCTCCTAATTCTACCGATCATCCAAAATTCTTTGACTACCTCACTTCCAAAGTGGAATACAATATATCCCGCTCTCCCTTTGCCGAAAGGGATTTCAATGTTCACCACCACCTTTGGCTTTCCTCCCATTTCACTAACATCCCCGGTGAACTAGCTTACAACTTTTTAATCCTGAATGACAGAGCAGATTGTACAGCACCCTACTTGTATCCCCGATCGCGTTGGAGATAGGCCCAACATTCTAGATTTATTTCTCACTTCTCATCGTTCTTGTTACTGTCAAACTTTTTTTCTCTGTTGGGCTCCTCCGACCACAATCTTATATCTGTTTCCCGTCCTATCGCTCAAATTCGGTCTTTGGATACTCCCAACAGAGGCCCCTCTTTCCTGCATAATATTATATATATATATATATCAGTGGCATGCATTCAGGGTAAGCTAGGTAAGCGCCGCCTACCCTAATAAAAATCTTATTAAAGAGAGTACCGTATTTTTCAGAATAGTCTAAAGTACATACCCATTAGCCAGTTATGAAGTTTATCATTAGCTACTCTAATTACTATAATTATATAATATTTACATATAGTGCGTGTGCTCGCACGCAATACAGCTTACCCTGTAGACGTACCCACCGTACTCCACTTATATATATATATATATATATATATATATATATATATATATATATATATATATATATATACACACAATTTTTTGGAAAGTAAATATAGCTTAAAAGTTACGTAGCACTAATTAAACACTTTCTTTCCCCAAAAATTCTGATTTTATTATAAGAGTCAATAAATAATAAATTAAATGAAAATATGTTTAAAATAGTTTTCCTTTCCCCTTTGCATTTATTGATTCAACCTTCAACGAACAAAAGAGGGGATATTGAATCACACGGGATCTACCAGGGTGATTCAATATCCCCCCTTTTGTTCGTTCTGGCACTAAACCCACTTAGCCAACTAATAAATAACCTAAACAAAGGCTACGTGATGAGACCAAAGGAAAAGAGCAGCACAAATATATCTCGCTTGTTCTACATGGACGACCTAAAATTGTACGCCCCAAACAAAAGCGAGCTAACGGAAGAGATCAGGGAGGTCAAAAAGTTCTCAGATGACATCCAGATGGAGTTTGGTCTTGATAAATGTGCCACTGTCACACTAAAGAAAAGCAAAAGGTGTGAATCAGAAAACATCAGGGTGGACAATATCGTGATAGAACTAGAGCAAGAGGCTACATATAAATATCTGGGAATGGAAGAATCAGGAAAGATGAAAAATGACATCATGAAAGAAAGACTGCGAAAAGAATATTTAAAAAGAATAAAACTAATCCTAAATTCCCACCTAAACAGTAAAAATAAGATCCTATCCACAAACGCACTGGCAGTACCCATACAGTCATACAGTTTTGGCATAATCAATTGGACCCAGCTAGAAATCAACAAACTGGATACAATCACCAGAAAAATGCTCCATGCGCATAAGATCATGTATAAAGAACCAATGCACACCAAGGTATACCTGCCAAGGAGGGTCGGTGGATTAGGGCTTGCGCTAATAGACCAAGTGCGCAAAGCCACAACAATAGGATTAGCACAGTACATAAAGGAAGGAGAAGGAAGGCTAGTCGGATTTGTAAGAGACCATGAACGTGAAAAGCCTCGAACAACATCACTTTCAAAGAAGGCAAATGATTATCCAGTGGACGCCGGCAAAGGACCTGAACAGCTTGAAGACATTGCAAATAAACTTCTCATGGAAAAAATAAGCACCAAAAAAAGAAGGTATAACAGGAAAAGATCAGATGAAAAGGAGAAATGGGAAGAGCACAAATTCAGCAAAGTATACAAAGAAGAGGTGCTAAACGGAGCATACATAGAGAGGAATAAAACCATGGAGTTCTGGTAAGAGGGTCACTGAGACCAGAAGATGAATGGCTGGTGGTGGCAGCACAAGACGAGGCGCTACGGACAAACTGGTTCAAAAGAAATATCGAAGGTAAAAATGAAACTGGGATGTGCAGACTGCTCAAAGAGCCCAGAGACTGAGTCACATACTATCTGGATACGAAATACTTCTACAGAAAGGAAACTACACAGACAGACACAATGCAGTCTGTAAGCTAATCCACTTCAAGCTGCGTAAGAAATGTGAAATAGGGCTAGAAACAGAAAAGCATTAGGAACATATTCCACAAGGAATAGAAGACAATGATAAAGTGCTGCTCCTATATGATCATGAGATACCAACTGACATCAGAGTATTAAGATGCAGGCAAGACATTGTAGTGAGAGAGGAGTCGGGGTAACAAATGCCTCTTGGTGGAAGTAGTAGTCCCAGCGGACTGGAATGTGGCTAACTATGAAAGGGAAAAGGTCTTAAAATGCAAGAGACTCAAACATGAAATAAGGAGAATGTGGAATGTAGAACCTGAGATCATCCCAATAGTGGTGGGAGCAACAGGGGCAGTAAAGAAATCTACAGTGGAATTCCTTGACCAACTGCCCATAAGTATAACATCTGGGGAAATTGTAGGGGAGATACTACGATACAGCACCTCTATCTTACACCTAGTACTAGGCTGTACCTAAAAATTCCTTAGTGTTAAGTTTTAACCCCAGAAGTAAAACTCTCTCCAACTGGAGTAGAAGGGAAAAACAAAAAGGAAACGAAATGCACACACACATTTATATATATATATATATATGTTAAACACAGACCATGCATAGAACAAGGAACTCTTCTGGGAAATTACATCCACTATAGTTCGAATGATAAATGACAAATACTATAGTTTTTTCTTTTTCATGATGGAAAGCCCAAAGAAAAAACTAGTATTTGTCATTTATCATTACTTATTCGAACTATAGTGGATGTAATTTCCCAGAAGAGTTCCTTGTTCCATGCACGGTCTGTGTTTAACGTACAAGTGTCTCAAGGGACCATTCTGATATATATATATATATATATATATTTTTTTTTTTAGTTCAGGAAGAACCGATTCGCCTCTATTTAAAGGGCATATCTCAGCGGAAAAACAAAGAAAAAGTGAGAGGAAAAAGAAAGGGTGGAGGGGACAGTCGAAGTGGAAAAAGGCCAAGGATGACAAGGACTGCAGGGTCGAGCCCCATCATCCTTGGGTGCTAGGGCCGGGAGGGCGCACGTGAAACCTCCAGGAACAAGCACGTACAAACGAGCACGAGCTTAGAACCCCCTTATATATATATATATATATATTATATATATAATATATATATATATATATATATCAGTGGCGACTCGTGACATTTTTGTTCAGGCATGCAATGTTATGGAATGGAAGAAAAACATCCGCCTAACCCTCTTGCCCAAACTTTGCATATTGTTTACATAGAACTTAGCAAGTTAAAGGTGTTTTACAAACTTTTGGGGACCTCTTTGAAGGAAAGTTCATTTAATGTTAGGCTTAAATATGCGAACAAAAAATTAGACATATTTATATATAGTAGTTACCGAATTGATCTAAAGAAAAAGATACAAATTTAAAATTTACCTTAAATAATTGTGAAGCATTATTTGAATTGAAATTCTGCTCTCCTAGTTTTCCTGCAAAATTCTTCGATGACCAAATTGTAAAAGTACTCTCGATTCTCCATAAGCTTCTTGAGGAAATTTTTTTCAATTGAAATTAAGGCAAGATTAGATAGCCTTTCTTCCCTTTGGGAACTCCGTAAATAACTTTTAATTCTTTTAAGCGCAGAAAATGATCGCTCAACACTTGCTGTCGATATTGGTATAGTTAGAATCAAATTCGTCAATTTATATATTTCCTTAAGACCTTTGTGCATTTCGCTTTCCAGTAGATATTTTCGGAGCTCAGCAACATTCTTTTTGGCAAAAGATTTGTGCGAATATAAAACACACAATTCAGAACGGAGACGAGGAAACTCAAAAAATGAATTGTAGCTTCTTTTCAAAGATTCAAAAGCTCTCTCTGGGAAAGTAACATCATAGAACTCAAATTTTTTGCAATCTAAAAGCTCAATGAATTTCAATTTTTCCATTGAACTGAAACGCTCTTTCATTTGAAGAAGTATATTATCGAATATTTCATGAAATAGTTGACTATACTTCTCTTGTGGAGAAAGACTCTGTTTCCTTTTACATACAGGTTCACCACATCTTTCTGTTATCAAGTCCCACATATCTGCAAATTTTGTATCCCTTATTTGTTTGATTTTTTCATAGTGCTTTCAACGGTGATTGAGCTATACACAATATCCATAGATTTTGTTTGCAGCACATTAAATAGATATTCAGTAAAAGGAAAAATTGAAGAAAATACTTCTAATAAAAAATTAAAATCGAAAGTATCGATACCAGCAAGCAATCCGCGTGCACTATTTTTTGTTTTTTCATCAAATTTCTTTGGGTTTTCAAGAATGCTTTTTAAAAGATCTATTATATCTTCTTTATTTTCCTTAACTCTTTCAACTAGACGAGATGAATAGTTCCACCGCGTTGGAGCCAGTTTAGGGAAACGCTTTCCAACAACTTTGTCAAGCATTGAAGTTCGCTTAGTTGAACTGCTGAAAAATGATGACAAACTTCCTAATACTGAAAAAAAATTATTACATTCGGAAATTTCAGCGACAGCTTGGGATAAAACAAGGTTAAGTTTATGGGCGTAGCAGTGAAGAAAAATAGCCTCTGGTACAGTTTCTCTAATCTTTGTTTGTACTCCATTAAGATCGCTCCCCATAACAGCAGCACCGTCGTAGGTTTGAGCAACTAATTTTTTCAAACAGCCCAGTTCACCTAGTTGCCTTATAGATAAATCAGAAATCGCTCCTGCACTTCTATCATTGCTGACGTCATTGAATTTTATAAATCGTTCACAAATCTCTCCATGTTTATTAACATAACGAACAACAGTAGAGAGTTGAGAAAAACAGCTGACATCAGATGTTTCATCTAATAAAATCGCCACATACATGCAGTCGATAAGCTCACGTTTTATTTGTTCTAACATAACTGCACTAATAGATTGAATTATGTCATTCTGAATAGCAGATGATGTTCCCTTAAAAACAGTCGCAGTTTTTAAATGGTTTTGAAGCTTTTCATCGAATTCTCCCATACAAAATACCAATTCAATATAGTTACCCCTATTGTCAGCGTTTTCTTCTTCATTGTGACCGCGAAATGCTAATTCTTGTATACCTAAAAAACATGTTATCCTAATCAAACGTTTCAAAATTTCTCGATTCTTATTAACTTCTTCGTTATGTCTGGAAATGGCAACTGATTTCTGCTTGTCGAGTATTAAATCAATTTTTTCTGACTTTCCAAATGTTTTAAGATCAACAAATGCATTTATGTGAGCAAGAGATTTTTCATGGCGAGAAATTGCAGTATGTAAATTGTTTAAATCGTCGTATCCACGACTAACAGAATTCCACACAGAGTTATCTCTTGAAAATAGGAAACACGACCAACAGTACAATTTGTTATTTGAAATATTTCCACATAACCAGGGAACATCATCATACAGCTTAGGATTAAATTTCCTAGTGAAGCCTTTATCTTCTTTGCTTAAATTCAAATGTGGAATCGGTCTGCCATTATTCAATATGCGCTTTTTCTCATCAAAAGAGAGTGAGTAAAATCTTCTAGTCTTCAATTGATTAAACACATCGTCAGTCATTATGGGCACTACAATGCTATAATTTATTTAACTGATTATCCAAAATAACTAAAGCACAAAAGGGAACACCGAACACAAGTGGGTGCTTGCGGCTGTGGTACTGGAAAGAAGCCTTGTCAGAATTGCCAGATGTTACTTTTTGGTGAATGCACCTATAAAACTGCATGCATGCCGTATTATTTTCATTAATTAAAAAAAATCAGAACAAAAAGCTTTTTAATTATTTTTAGTAAAAATATTAAGTAAATTTTCTAAGCATATTTTAAAACATATTGCCTTTTGAATTTAGCTATGAGGCTCAAAAAAAATATCTTATGGATAGTGAGAAGTCTCCTTAAAAAATTGCCCAAGGCAAGGCGGTGTAAACAAAATCATGTCTTATTTCACTAGACAATTAAGAACATTTTTCTGTACCCAGACTGAATTAGTGAATGCTTTAGCTACAAGTATTTCGATCTGTGTACAGAAAAATGTTCTTAATTGTCTAATGAAATAAGACATAATTTTGTTTATACCGCCCAATAGCCAGTACATGCGTGATTGAAGCCTTAGCCTATTTTTAGTTTCTGAAAATTATTTTTGTCAATTATAATCCTTACTTAGATCTGAAAAGAGAACATATTTAACGCATGCATTGCATTCATTAAGAAATCGCCACTGATATATATATATATATATATCGGGTGGTCCGAAAAAAATGACGCATTTTTAAAAAATTAATATCTCAGTAACCCCCTTCCTTATCATGACAATTTTTATATGCAAGATACTTTCAAACTTCTTTTTTTGAATGCAAGAAACGTTCCTTAATACTTATGTCGTTTCTATTCATTTATATACTGCGCGGTCATTGCAGTTATTTGCATATATATATATATATATATATAGTGTCCGAGAATTATCTGTACAATTTTTGGCTGTTATTAAAAGTCAACCATGAAGTGTAGAAATTCCAGTGTTGTCCCATTTTACAGAGAATCTCATTAAGTTTTTTCTGATACCAAGTTTTGACAAGTTTTTTAGAAATTCCAGTGTGTCCGAACATTATCTGTACAATTTCATCTTTTAATAAAATTCTTGATAACACGTAAAATTCTTAAACAAGATTATTTAGAATCTGTATTTTCAAAAGTTTCTTTTATTAAAGTAACGTTGTTACAAACATTCGATATGTGCACCATTAGTGATTCGCAAAGCATCCAATCGATACTCCAAATGCAAAGCTGGGCACCAAACCGTTAATCCGTTAATCGTTAATTAACGAAGTTAACTTTTTCGTTAACGATTTAACTTTTAAGTTAACTTTGAAAATCATTATCGGACTAATTAACTTCCGTTACATTTAACTTCCGTTAACTCAAGTCCGTTAACCCAAAAAATTCATAAATAAACGTTTAAAAGTTTCTATTATTTTCAGTGCTGAGCAGGTGCGCAATTAATCCGCCACTGTTAATAGTGATGAACGAATTTCCATTTCCGCAGTGCAAAATCAGGCGATATATTTGTTTCCGTCGCCACAATTTGTCTTACCAAATATGGTAGTTATTTATGGCATTGGTTTGAGCAAAACATGGTCGACTGTAAAATCAGGCGGAAAGATTTGCCATTTGAGTTGAATGTTTCAAATTCTTTCAAGAAATATCACGAGCATTTTAAGGCACTTTCAATAATATATATGTAACAATTACAACAAATAACTACATTCGTTTCATTTGCAGTCTGTCTCTTGCGCAACATGTTTGTGCTAGTGAATATTTAAAAATAATCGTTGTCAAGTAAGTCATGTATATTTATAATATGTCTGTGAGTACCTTATTAGTAGTCTCCTTGATACATTTCAAGAACCATAAAACTGATCAGGTAAGATTTCAATTCTCATGTCACTTTGATGACATAAATTAAGTCAATTGATGTCTTACAATGGGAGCGTTTTCACCTTAACCCTTTATGTCCTGGCGGTACTTCTAGGTACCACATCTTTAAAATCTCCAGAATTATTTTTCTACCCGGTTGATCCTGCCGGTACTTTCAAGTCCCAATGTGAATTAGTTTCTTTATGAGATAATAGATGGCGTTGAGAAGTAAATGTGAGCGTGTGGCGCCAGAGGCTGTTTACTCTTTAGTATCTCTGCCATCCCCTCCAGTGCTGCAGTGGAGCGTTTGTGGGTCATTCCATGTCAACTCAGCCACAAAATGGCACTTTTTGCACTCACCCCTTTCAATTTTGCTCATACTTGGCACAATAGCAGATATACATGCCAAACTTAAATTCCCAAATTATTAGAGCTGACTGACCTTTGGTTACTGAGATACAAGGTCACAAAGTTGTGACATTTTTACCTTTTTTGCGTTAAATGACTATTTTCAAAATGGTGTAACTAAAAAACTATTAAAGCTAGAGCATTGATTTTGGTCTCATTTTAAAGCTCTTTAGTAGCCCCTTGTTTATTGTCTCTGTTAAATATCTCTACTGTGAAAAATAAAAAAATCCCTTCAAAAGTTGACCTTTGACCTTGAATAAAAAAAAAATACCTTCTCCTAAAAAATTCAATTTTTTTACATTAATACCTTGAGTCATGTACAACAAAATCCCAAGAAGCTGTAAGTGGCTGATAACTAGTTCAATGTATAAAAAATAAATGAAGTTGGCATCATTCTTCAATTTTAGATTTTTTTTGTCAGTTCATTTATTTAAAAGTTCTGTTCTGATATAGTGTCAGTGAAGACTTAGTTCAACTTAACATTATTAGTTCAAAAACCTTTTTGTGACCTGTGCCAAAAGAAGTCTTTTAAAAGACAACCAGGGTTAAACCCCTCGACAGCCCCAAATCTACTGGAGTAGCGCTGATCCAAAGGCCCAACTAGTATATAAGTACTGTCAACTTTACAGAGTTGACTCCTGACTTCAAGTTAAAGTTAATTTATTTTTACTAAATACATGTATAAAAATTTATTTAATAATTCATTAATTGTTCATTGTTTTCTTTTCAGGATTTTCTTTGTGCTTTTGTGATTTCAGAGTACAAACATGGAACATTTAAAACTGAAACAGAAGTGTGCTGATCCTTTGCTGCGTCACAAAGGTCAGTGTCGAAAGAAGAGTTTGAGAATTGTACCACAGGAACTTGTAAATAAGTTTCCCGATCTGCACTTAACACTACATCACAGACTTTGTAAGCAGTGTAGAGAACATCTTGAGTCCTTGCCTGAGAAAGGAATAGGCACTTTGAATTCAGACATAAATGATGATTCTTCTTGTAGTAGTGAACCACCTGAAGATCTTGAGAAAATTGAAAATGTTGACAATAGTGATGCATCAACTTCAGAGCAAAACCATGAGATGTGTACTTTGAATGCTTCTTTTGTTTCAATTGGTGAATCACCCATAAAAAAGAGAAAGCTTGTAGAGCAAAAGTCATATGGAGCTAAAAAACTAAGCAAGGTGACAGAGACAGTTAAGAAGAGAATGGAAACAGTTGCAGGAAAAGAGATTTCTGACTCACAATTTAAGGAGCCATCTGGAGATGTAGACTGTTTAGAAATAATAAATCAACTCAAGGAAAAATTCAAAAATGAAAATACTAAAAGAAGTGATAAAATAAAAATCCTCACTGTATTGCCCAAAAGTTGGAGCATTAGGAAAATTGCTTCAGAATTTAACACAACAAGGCATACAGCATCTATTGCTAAAAAAATAGTTGAAGAAAAAGGTGTCCTTTCAGACCCAAATCCAAAGGGTGGGAAAAGAATTAAACAGGATACTGTTGACGCTATTAAAGCATTTTATCTTTCAGAAGACATCAGTAGAACAATGCCAGGAAAGAAAGACTATTGTAGTATCATTGACAATGAAAGAGGAAGGATACATTTGCAAAAGCATCTTTTACTTTGCAATTTAAAAGAAGCCTATCATATTTTCAAAGAAAGAAATCCTTTGGTTAAGGTGGGATTCAGTAAATTTGCAGAATTGCGTCCAAAGCAGTGTGTTATTGCTGGAGCAACAGGAACTCACTCAGTATGTGTCTGTACAATTCATCAGAATGCCAAACTTATGTTTGTAGGAGCTGAATTAGAAAAACTAACTGCAAATGATGACACACCTATTAAGAATGTACGTCATTGTGTTGCCTTTATGGAATGCAATCCTGCCTCACAGAAATGCTGCCTCAGACAATGTGAACAATGTGGAGATCCATCAGATTTAAAAAACAGACTACTGGACATATTTACAAACAACTTCATTGATATCATAAATTTTAAAAAGTGGACCAATACAGATCGGTCAAATCTTGAATCAGTAGAACTGAATACAGATGAATATATTGACCAATTCTGTAACCAACTGAAAGAATACCAGATACATGACTTCAAGACAAAGATGCAAGCAACTTATTACCGTGAAACAAAAATGTCTTTGAAAGATGGTGAGGTCCTTGCTGTGTGTGATTTTGCTGAAAATTATTCCTTTATTCTTCAAGATGAGGTTCAGAGCTTTCACTGGAACAATGAGATGGCTACTCTACATCCATTTGTTATTTACTATAAAAAGGAAGATGAGATTGCTCACCTTAGCTTTGTTATTATTTCAGAGTGTAACATCCATAACACAGTTGCTGTACATTTGTTTCAAAAGCATCTGATAAAATTCCTAAAAGATAATATCTCATCCATCGGTTCCATCCACAAAATAATTTACTTTTCAGATGGGTGTGCAGGACAGTATAAGAACTGCAAAAACTTTTTGAATCTTTGCCATCACAGAGATGATTTTGGAATTGAGGCAGAATGGAATTTTTTTGCAACAAGTCATGGAAAGGGACCCTGTGATGGTGTTGGAGGCACAGTTAAGAGATTAGCTGCAAAAGCTAGTCTACAACGACCTTATGATGAACAGATCCTTACTGCAGAACAGTTATATACATTTGCAAGTGAAAATATTGTAAATATAAAATGTCATTTTTCAACCAATAAAGAGCATGAAGAGGAAAGCCAACTTCTCCAAGAAAGACACTCAACTGCAAGGACTATTGCTGGTACACAGAAATTACACCATTTACAGCCAGTTTCATTGACTTCTCTTAAGGTTAAACATTATTCATTATCAGATTATTCAAATATTGAGAAAGTTACTGAAAAGGAAGAAGTTGTGACTGAGGAGAAAATACATGGTTTTGTTACTGCTGCATATGATGGCCATTGGTGGGTGGCATATGTGCTGGAAAAGATACCAGAGAATAGAGAAGTAAAAGTCACATTCCTTCATCCTCATGGCCCAAACCCATCATTTGTGTATCCTGGTCGACCAGATGAATTAATCTTACCATATTCAGATATTCTAACACAAGTTGAGGCATCTACTACTAATGGACGAACATACAGGATTTGCAAAGAAGTTACTTTGAAGGCATCCAAAGCTTTGGCAGATCTACAGCACAGAAAGGTAAGAATTCAAAATTAAAATGGTCATGTAACTATATATACACTGCATACATTTTAAGTTGTGATAAATGGAAATCAATGAGCACTATACCTATACATATTGTATGTACATTTTAATATGTTACTTGTATTTGTTAATTAGGTAGCTATCTAGGTATACATTAAAAATTTTCTCTTCTAAATCACAATAAATTGGGTGGCCCACAAGAATCTTGTCAACTACTGAAAACCATCACATACATGCACAACATACAGGTGAGGTGGGTAAAGAACAAATATTTAAAAATAAGCATTTGCTTGTTTGTAGAAGGCTGCAGATAGTATGTAGATATGGGTTGTATTTGTAAGAGATTGAGCTGACCTTAGACAAAAATGGTTACTGACATAAATATCAATTTTTGTAAAATGACTTTTTTCAAAATGTTGCTTGAATTCATTATTTTTTATACATTGAACTAGTTATCAGCCACTTACAGCTTCTTGGGATTTTGTTGTACATGACTCAAGGTATTAATGTAAAAAAATTGAATTTTTTAGGAGAAGGTATTTTTTTTTTATTCAAGGTCAAAGGTCAACTTTTGAAGGGATTTTTTTATTTTTCACAGTAGAGATATTTAACAAGAGACAATAAACAAGGGGCTACTAAAGAGCTTTAAAATGAGACCAAAATCAATGCTCTAGCTTTAATAGTGTTTTAGTTACACCGTTTTGAAAATAGTCATTTAACGCAAAAAAGGTCAAAATGTCACAACTTTGTGACCTTGTATCTCAGTAACCAAAGGTCAGTCAGCTCTAATAATTTGGGAATTTAAGTTTGGCATGTATATCTGCTATTGTGCCAAGTATGAGCAAAATTGAAAGGGGTGTGTGTTTTAGGTGGCTGACTTGACATGGAATGACCCTTGTTCTCTATGGGCAAGGACATCCTGAGGGCCAAGAGATCATCCCTGTCTGATGAAAACTTTGATATGCTAATTTTCATGAAGGGCAGCATGCATCTCATGGACAAAATGGAGAACGAGAAGAAGAGGGAAAATTAAATTATATATATAGTGTGTTTTTCATTTTTTTATAATAAAAGTTAACGTTAACGGTTTATCGGTAACTTCCGTTACATGTTTAACGAATTAACGGATAACGAAGTTAACTTTTTGGTTAACGGATTAGCGGTTAACGAAGTTAACTTTTTGGTTAACGGTGCCCACCACTGTCCAAATGTTGCCATGTACGCTGCAGCATATCCACATCAATTCGCTCAATAGCAGCTGTGATTCTTGCTTTTCAATCATCAATGTCTGTCACCCGCGTACATTTCTAAAAAACTTGTCAAAACGTGGTATCAGAAAAAACTTAATGAGATTCTCTGTAAAATGGGACAACACTGGAATTTCTACACTTCATGGTTGACTTTTAATAACAGCCAAAAATTGTACAGATAATTCTCGGACACTATATATATATATATTATAATATATATTATATATATATATTATATATATATATATATATATATATATATATATATATATAATATAATATATATATATATATATATATATATATATATATATATATAATGTAATTTTTCCACTTAAGTAATTTGCCATTTATTCAAATGAAAATGTTCACTTGCGCGTAAAAGTAACAATTATATAAATATACCCTTTCTTCGGGACATCCTAAATTAATTTTAGCTAAACATTTGGTCTTCGTTAAAGAGAAACCCACAAAATGAGAATGGAACACTCAAGTAATGGAATGGAGAAAGAGCTACAAATAATATGGAAAGTAAAAAAAAAAAAAAAAGTTTGAAAGAAAAAGAATTTGGTAAAATGTGTCAAACAGTTGCAGAAACGGACAAGCAACTCGAAAATGCAAATTAAAATTAATTGAACGCACTCTATCTATACAGTATACTGAGGGAATGGGCCAACTAGCAGCAGGCCAACTCACCACGGCCAACTCACCACGGCCAACTCACCACGGCCAACTCACCACGGTGGCCAGATTTTATAATTTATAATTTTAAATTTTTTATTCTAAATATAATTTTAGAGGCTGTGCACCTGGGTGTTGAATGCCCGGTTAGGTCAACCGTACGCCCTTGACGATTGGTTAGGTTAGGTCGTGATATTTTCGTTAGCTTTAACGAAAATATCACGACTCAACATAACCAATCGTCAAGGACGTACAATTAACCTAATCGGGCATTCAATTAACGTACCCAGGTATTCAATTAATCTAATCGGGCATTCAGTTGACCTAACCGGGCATATACTGTGTGCACACACACACACACACACATATATATATATACAGGGCTATTTAAAATGATTCATCCGATTTCAACTGAGAATACTTCCGTACCTATCAACCGTGCATCAACTGGGCATACACCACGTGAAAGAGAAAATCTCTGAGTTTTACAAGATCACCGCGAAAGGGCTCCAAAGTCACGCCGTGGCCTAGCCTAGCAACAAACAGTCAGTGTGAAAATGGCGTCCGCACAGCAGAAGGCGTTTTGTGTGTTGCAGTTTTCGAGCCCCCTAGGTCGCCGGATCTTACACCGTGCGACTTCTTCCTTTGGGGGTACGTTAAGGATACTGTGTACGTGCCACCGTTGCCCACATCTTTGGATGAGCTCCGAACTCGCATTGTTACTGCCGTAGAGTCAGTGACAACGGACATGCTGGAGCGAGTATGGGAGGAATTCGACTATCGTGTCGACGTTGCTCGTGTAACTAGGAGAAGTCACATGGAGCATTTGTGAGGTGAGAGACAAAATTTAGACAGTTTTTCTTTTGGTTGATGTATCACAAATATCACTGTATTTGTAACATTAAAAAATATTCTCATTTGAAATCAGGTGAATTTATTTGAATAGCCCTGTATATAGCGTTCAACATCCACCGGCAACGCCGGGTCGCTCCGCTAGTATATATATAATTATATATATGTATATATATGTATATATGCGTGTGTATTTCCACAGGAAATGTGGAATGTTTATCAACGCTGCTTGAATGACGAAGACAGGACTAACAATCACGCAGAAGCTGCGCACCGAAGACTGCAAAATGAACTTGGAATGCAACATCCTACGATTTGGAAATTTATTGATGGTTTGAAAAAAGTTCAACGAGGAAGAGATCTATATTACGAGCAGCTGATTGCAGGGCAAAATCCTCCAGTCAAGTTAAAAAAATTCAGAGAAGCAGATGCAAGGATAAAATCAATTGTCAGTAAATTTGACAGTCAAAATTTTGTTGAATACCTTAGGGGAATTGCCCATAACTTTTCATAGATATTTGCATTTTTATCCTTATTTTATTTTTTTTACTCCAATAAAGTACTTTCATAAAGCAATTTTAACACACTTGTTTTATTACACACAATTTTCATAAAAAAAAAAAAAAAATTCTATATCACGGCGAGTTGGCCGCGGCGAGTTGTCTTATTCCCTATATCTGCGGCCAGTTGGCTACGGCGAGTTGGGCTGCGGCTAGTTGGGCTGCGGCTAGTTGGGCTGCGGCTAGTTGGGCTGCGGCTAGTTGGGCTGCGGCTAGTTGGGCGCGACCAGTTGTCCTAGACCCAAGGTTTGAAATATATGGGTGAAAAAACTCATTAATTTTTAATTTTTGGAAGTGGATAATATATATATATATATATATATATATATATATATATATATATAAAATGGCGCTCATAAGTATTCGTACAGAGAAATATTTCAGTTATAGTCGTTTTATCTTTTGTACCATGTACAGGATAGCTATGAAAAGTTTGTCGTTCGTTTGGAAATAAGGGTGATTCACTCGCTGGTTGCCCCGAGTATCGCTAATATATCCGCTGGGGCAACCAGCGAGTGAATAACCCTGTATTTAACAAATACAAAATTAGTTAAACTCCAACATATAAACATCAAAGAATTTGAGGAAAATAAATAAAGTTAAAATGCAAACGTTTTCGTACATTTATTTACAAAATTATTTAATACTTTGCGTGTCCATCTTAGGATTCAAGAATTTAAAATTTTTATCAGTAGTTGGCTGTTTATTGATTAGTGTGTATTGGCACAATTCTGAGTTCTAGAATTTTCTCTGTAAATCTTCATAGAAGACGAATTACTGTACAAACCATTAGTAAGCAATGGGTTATCGTGGTAAAGAGCTGTCTACAGATCTCAAGAGATCTGTTATTGTTGCACACGAGTCTGGAAAGAGTTGTAGGAAGAAAGAATAACAACTTCGAATTCCATTTACGACGGTTGCCGCAGTTACAAAGAAATGGAAAGGCTTTGGAACGCTGAAAGAATGGTTGCTGCGAATCCACGAGTAACTATAGGTGATACTTGCTAGACATTAAAACTGTCTGAGGTCGATGTCCATCCCTCTACTGTACGTCGAACATTGAAAAAGAATGGTCTGCATAGAAGAGTTGCACGAAGAAAACCTCTGATACGAAAAGCGCAAAAAGAAGCTCGTTTAAAGTTTGCTGAGGATCATCAAAATGATGAATTTGCATTCTGGAAGAAAATTCTCAGGACAGACGAGACCAAAATTGAATTATTCGGAAACAACAAGCAAAGGTATGTTTGCCGAAAATCAAATACTGCATTCGAAGAAAAACTACAAAACCAAAAAAAAAAAAAAAAAAAAATTCTTCCTGCGGTTAAACATGGTAGTGGTACTTTGCTTCTTTGGGGATGCTTTCTTGCTTCTGGTCCAGGAAAGCTTGTCATCAATGGAATCTTGAATTCGAAGAAATATCACGAAGTTTTAGGAGAAAATTTATTGTCTCCAGTTCGGGAGTTGCGAATGGGTCGCAATTCGGTACAGTAACGAGATAATGTTCCAAAACATAACAGTAAGAGCACCATGAAATGGCTTCAACAAAAGAATTTGAAGCTTCTGGACTGGCCCAGTCAAACCCTAGATCTCAATTTAATCAAGAACTTATGGTTTGATTTGTGAAAAGGTGTCCGCAAGAAGAACACGTCGAACCTGAATGAATTAAGATAAATTTCTCTAGAAGAAAGAGTTCAAATTCCTAACGAGCGATATCGAAACCTTGTAGAAGTATACCTGGAGCAAAGCGAATCACTGAAGTCATTCAAGCAAAAGGTGGACACACAAAGCATTAAATAATTTTGCAATTAGATGCACGAAAACCTTTTTTGCGTGTCAAATATTTCCAAACAGGAAACTTTTTATAACTATCCTATGCATGGTACGAGAAGATAAGGACAAATATAACCGAAATATTTCTTTCTACGAACACTTATGAACGCCACTGAATATGTACCAGAACGTCCACTGCACTTTGCGCAGCAAAAGTCCCTGAAGCACAACCTAGGAAAGGCTGGTGTGCTACTAAAACTTTCCTTGGTTCTCCATTAATGTGCATATTAAATTTGGTGCAGATTAGCCAAAGCGTTTAGGCGTGTATAAACGAACAGACATCATAGACATCATCATCCCATATCTACGAGGTTTGTTCAAAAAGTGTCCAGACTGATGCGATTATAGACAGAATATGGTACTTAGAGGGTTTGAGGATTAATCTCCCCCAAAGTACTCTCCTTCTAAAGACACTTTGTCCAACAATCCTGCCACTGTTGGAAACATTTTTCGAAAGCACTTTTCGGAATGGCCAAAAGCTGGTCCGTCGAATTTCTTTTAATGATCTCAACATCATCGAATCGGTGTCCTTTCAGGGTTTGTTTGAGCTTGGGAAAAAAAAAAGTCGCATGGAGACTGCTATACTTAGGGGGGGGGAGCGTTTTTGGACAAAAATTGCTAGACAAGTTGTGAAGAGTGATATGGCTCGTTATCGTGATAAAGCATCCAGTCTCCGGACTCCCACTTCTGCGGCCGTTTCCTCCAAACTGTTTCACGTAGACGTCTCAAAACTTTATTGTAAAATTCCTTGTTAATTGTTTGTCCCTGTAGAGCATATTCATGGTGCACAACACTTCAGAGTAAAAAAAAAAAAACGAGTAACGAAGTCGCCGCGAAACAAAACACGTTTAACTTTATCGGCTCACCACAGTGGACTGACGCTACACAATGAAGTGCAACCCTATCAGTCAACTTGTCTCGATATAGAGAGACATGTTTAGCACAGTCCCAACTCCAAGCGTGACCTTGTTCTAAAAATAAATACCCTGTTCGGATAATTCTTGAAAAGACCATATATATATATATATACACACATTTAACTGCAATGACCACGCAGTATATTAATGTATAGAAACGACGTAAGTATAGAGGAGTGTTCTGCACACGAGGAAGAGAAATAACAAACAAATGAAAAATGAGGCACCCGCCCGGGAATCGAACCCAGGATCTTCCAATTGCCGGTCAGACGTGCTAACCACTACACCACGGAGCCACGATAGTCAGAAGTTGTAATTCTCCTACATAGGGCAGAAACCAATGCCTTGAGAGGGCACCCTCGCAAATCGTGAATATGTACATTTAACTGCAATGACCACGCAGTATATTAATGTATAGAAACGACGTAAGTATAGAGGAGTGTTCTGCACACGAGGAAGAGAAATAACAAACAAATGAAAAATGAGGCATCCGCCCGGGAATCGAACGTAGCTGTAGCATATCACGAGGAAAAAGATGAAGACATTTCTGATCCAACATTCCAGGCTACCTGTTCCTCCAATGAACCACATTTACTGTCACAAGGAGATCTAAATGACCTAGTTCGTGATTTGAAATTATCTAAGAAGCAGGCTGAACTTTTAGGTTCAAGATTAAAGGGTTGGAATCTACTGCAACGTGACACTAAAGTTTGTTTTTTCCGCAGCCGCCATGATGAATTCAAAGAATGGTTCTCCCATGAAGATGGACTTGTGTTTTGTAAAGATGTTAATTCAGTCATGCGGGCTCTTGGTCATGAATATAACGTGGATGAGTGGCGATTGTTCATTGACTCCTCAAAAGTCAGCTTGAAAGCAGTCCTTCTTCACAACGGAAATAAATTTCCTTCTGTACCTATTGCACATGCTGCAAACATGAAAGAGTCATACGACAACATGAAGTTGCGTTTAGAAAAGTTTCAGTATCAGAAATATAAGTGGAATATCTGTGGAGATCTGAAGGTCATTGCACTTTTGCTAGGGTTGCAGCTAGGTTACACCAAGTACTGTTGTTTTTTATGAGAGTGGGACAGTAGGGACAAGCAAAACCACTACGTTAAGAAGGATTGGCCAAAACGCACCTCACTTGTTCCAGGCAAGAAAAATGTTGTGAATAGTTCACTTGTTGACCCTGAGAAAGTGTACCTTCCTCCTTTGCATATCAAGCTTGGACTTATGAAAAACTTTGTTAAAGCGATGGATAAAGCGCAAACAGGATTCACATACTTGAGAAATAAGTTTCCCCGGATCAGTGATGCCAAGATTAAAGAAGGCATTTTTGTAGGCCCTCAGATCAGAGAATTGTTAAGAGATGAGAGATTTGAAGGAGAGTTGAATGAAGTTGAGAAAACTGCGTGGCAGAGTTTCAAAAGTGTCTGCACAAATTTTTTGGGAAATCACAAGGCCGAAAACTATCCTGAAATAGTAGGAGATATTCTTAAGTCTTACCAAGCAATGGGGTGCAATATGTCATTAAAGGTTCATTTCTTGGACTCTCACTTGGACTTTTTTCCGGAAAACCTGGGTGCGGTAAGCGACGAACATGGTGAGCGTTTTCATCAGGATATTTCTGCCATGGAAAACCGTTACCAAGGCAAATGGAGCCCCAGTATGCTGGCTGACTATTGCTGGACTCTTAAGAGAGAGATGCCTGAGGCAAAGCACAGCAGAAAATCAAAACAAGCTACTTTTTAAACTACAGGTATGTCTTTTCGATCATATTTTAATAAGTATGTAACTATATGGGTTTTTAAAAATTAAATTGCATGTCACACAAAAACCAGACCTGATAGAGAAATTTTACAAACTTATTTGGATTCAGCACAGAAAATACTATAAGAATAAGGTATTTTCATTCTTGGGACACGAAAAAAAATTTATTTTGTTGCCAGTGTATAATTATTCCCATATATTTTTCCGTGTATAAGCAAATTCGCGCTGGACAAACGCGTTGGACGAGGGTTCACTGTATATATATATATATATATATATATATATATATATATATTATATATAATATATACCTCGTTACCCTCGTTTAGGTTCCGTTTGTTGGTCTCTTCACACGAAGGTGAAGCTGGTGGCCCCGCCTCTAGGCCTGAGCCAGGCATCTAGTCTTCTCTTGAAGACTTCAACTTTGACCCCCTGTAACGTTTCTGAGGTCTTTTGGAAGCTGGTTAAAAAGTCTTGGCCCCTGACAACCAAGCCATTTTCCTTCAGTGTTGAGGAGGTCCCTTGTCGGGCCTTTAATTTGGGAACACTACACATTGTGCCTTTCCTATTTTCCAGCGTTGTTTGAATGGTAATTGGGTTTAGTTTGAGGTTTGGTACAAGTTTTTCGATCATTTTCCATATGTAGATTATGGTGTACCTCTCTTCTTCTTTCCAGGGAGTACAGATTTAGTTTACGTAGTCTTTCCCAGTAGTCGAGTTCCTTGCAGCCATCAATCTTGCCTGTGAAATGTCTTTGCGCTTCTCCTAGTTTATTAATTTCTTCCTTTTTATATGGGGACGTCAAAACTAAGCAGTATTCAAGTTTTGGTATGATCAGTGTTCTCAGCAGGGGAATCATTACTGTCTTGTCCCTTGTTTTGAAAGTTCTTAGTATCTGTCCCGCGACTCTTTTTGCTTTGTTTATTGCTATCTGATTTTGTGTCTCGAATTTGGCATCATCGGTCATTATCCCCAAGTCGACCGCTTTCATGTTTCTCTGAATTTCCTGTTATATATATATATATATATATATATATATATATATATATATATATATATATATATATATATATATATATATATATATATATAGGCAAAGCATTAATTCAAATCTTATCTCGGCAGATTTACACTGGGATAGCCAAAAAATGTATTGTACCCTTTCAAAATTGAATAAGTATGAATAATTTTAATATAATGTATACAGGAAAAATTCAAATTGGCGACATTCAAGAAATTGTTTTCTATAAAAGAAATCCAGTTGAGTGATTTCCGGTGTAATGGAGTGGATTAATAATCTTACAGCTGTCTTCAAATCAGCTTTTGTTCTTAGGTTGATTTTATACAAAGTCTTTGATATATATCCACAAAAACGTTCAGTGGACTCTCATCAGGAGAATCTGGAGCCCATTTAGTCGGTTTATTTGGAGATGATCATATCACCAACCTTTTTTTCAAGACACTGTAAAGTTTCATTTTCTGCATGGCTCGTTACGTCGTCCTGTTGAAACCACTGATGATTAAAAAGAATTTCACTCCGTCTTCGGACTTTGATCAAATCCATGATTGCACGGTGTCTTGGCTGGTTCGCTATTTGATGATCAATAATCTCCAAATGGACAAAGACTGAATAGGGTTAGACTTCTTCATAAGAGGCGCATATTAATATGGACCTACTAAAAGGAAATCAAATATTTATTTACAACTGTAGACACGATTCCTCTTCTCAAAAATTATAGGAAAAGACTTGAGTGAGGGGCTTCGTGTGTCTGCTAAATAACAATTGTTTAATTTACCTTTTTATTTATAGCCTTTATTTCTTATAACATTAATTTCCTTACGAGATCCCGCTCGTTAGTGAATATGTACTAACTTTATACATACATACATATATATATATACATACACACACACACACACACATGTGTATATATATATATATATATATATATATATATATAATTATATATACATAACAAATTCCATTGAAACTGAACTGAATTTGTAAAGTTAACTTACGGACATCCTGTATATCAGTACAATAATTCTTAAATAATACCCATCGATCTAGTATGAATAATTTAAAATTTCTAGATAAGGAAAACCAATAACACACACCGGCCAATGACTCCCCAATCTGAATAAAATCTCGAATGAACCTCAGTGGAACTAAATAACGCTACATTCACATCCAATAAACTGATGGAATTGCTTTAATCTTAGCTTTGGTAAAAATTAACCTTTAAAAGAGTTGTATAGAGTAATGCAACCGAGGGAGATTCGTCCGAGGGACGAATTGAAGGAAACAAATTCTAAATACAAACAAGAAAAAAATGATTAAATCAAAGCGACAGAACGAAGAAGGGAGGAACTTTTGTTGTAGAAATAATCAGAGCAATTTTCAGGATAGAATGATTTGGGAAATGATGTACTGTTACTAATAAATTGAATGCGAAACACTAAGGAAAAGGTGGATATAGAACAATTCATGGATAGAATGATGAATACAGAAGCAAAATAATAATAATAATGAATAATGTAATTCAAAGCTAGATATTAAGAGATTATTCTTTGAAACGAGTCTTTGTTTGCCATACTAGTAAACTTCCATATGATGCCGCGTGGTTTTTTTTTTTGCAGAACTGAAATGGCTTTTTCAATCGAATGGGAACATTTTCGTGGACTGCAACTATTTTCTACATCATACTTTTTCTGCGAAATGAATGAATGAATGAATAGCAGTGGTTCATCGGCGATTCAACTGCTAAGGTCATATCGCTCCGAAACTAAAGGAGAGAGAGAGCACAAGGATATGGGGGAAGAAGGACTTTCAAGGAGTAACAGCTGAAGAAAAGTCGTGAGAGAGAAGAGTAAAGGTACTATGAACAGCAAAGGAAGTCTGACCCAGTGAGAGGCATGTTAGGGTCGAAAGGCAGGAAGGACACCTCCCTCGCCGCAGCGTCCACGCGGTTGTTGCCCGGAACACCAACGTGGGAAGGTACCCAACAAAAGTCGACTACCTTACGGCTTGATAAAAAGCACCAGCCAGTCCTGGATCTGTCGCACCAGTGGGTACGGAGAGACAAGAGAAGACAGGGCCTCAAGAGCACTACGGGAGTCAGAATAAATAATAAAAGATGTAAAAGGGAGCTGAGAAGGAAACCGAAGGGCCAAAAGAATAGCCGATAGTTCCGCTGTAAAGATGGAAGCCGCTGGGTTGAGGGATAAGGATTTAATTTCCGATGGTAAGACGGCCGCGCAGCCCACTGTAAGTGGCGAGTGAGAGCTGTCAGTGAACATTGAGATAGAGTCAGCATGGGAAGAGGAAGGGGATAGAAATAGTTGTCGAAGGGTGGACGGGTGGGACTGTGACTTCGGTAGAGTAGAAAGGAGGGAGCAGATAAGGAGGGGAGAAAGGGTCCACGGTGGGGTGTAGTTAGAAAGGGGTAGAGGAGAGCACTCGTCCCTCCACCACCAGAGAAGACAGGACGGGCCCATTCGAAGACCAAACGGTCGGATCAAGTGGGAATGACGGTCAAAGCATGCCACAGTAGAAGAACCAAAGAGGGATTGGAAGACCAGGGTGGAAAAAAACTGCCGAACGCAAAAAAGGTATTTCAAACCCTCCAAGGTACGGTGGGTATCCAACGGGAGATGGCCACTTTCTACATACAGGCTGGTGGTAGAAGAAGATCGGAATGCGCCAGTGTTGATGCGCACACCCAATGAGCCGATCGGGTCCAGCATGCGCATAACGGAGGCAGGAGTGGAAGAATAAGCCTGACAGCCATAGTCGAACTTACTTTGGACCAGGGAGTGGTAGAGCCAAAGGGTATGGTGGTCAGCACCCCAGTCAGTATGAGAGAGGAACTTGAGAAGGGTACAATTCTGAAGGCACGAAGCCTTCAGAGACTTCAGGTGGGGAATACAGGAGAGGCGGAAATCAAGGAGGAGACCCAGAAATCTAGTTTTGGGGACAACGGGGAGTGGTGATCCGTAAAAGAGAGAGAGAGAGAAGGAACGGCAGTGCAGTGGCGGCGTCGACAAAAGTGCATCATCACCGTTTTCGAAAGGGAAAATCGAAACCCGTGATCTGTGGCCCATCTGGAGACCGAATTCAGGGCGCGCTGGAGGAGACGTTCAAGGAAGACAAGTCGGGAACCGAAACAATATATGGCAAGTTCGTCGACACAGAGAGTGGCTGTAATCCCCGGGGGTAGAGCCGTCACCACGTCGTCCATCGCCAAAGCGAAGCAAACGACGCTGAGGACGCTGCCCGGGAGACCTCCTCCTCCTCCTCCTCCTCCTCCTCCTGCGAATGCACAGAAGAGGGAGGTACCCACCTGAACACAAAGGAACGGGAAGACGAAGTTGTAGATAAAGGAAGGGAGAAAACATTGGAAACCGAAGATAGAAAGTTTTCGGTAGATCCACCACTACCAGGTGGTGTCATACGCTTTCAACAAATCAAAAAAAGGTGACGCCGCTCTGCAAATGATACACGGACCGCAGTCTCCAACTGAATTAATATGTCAGTGGTGATACGGCCCCTGCGAAAACCGGTCCGTTTTCTACGGAATAGAAACGTTTTCTGTAGAAATGAGAAATTCTGTGCAGAATTATAATTATGTACATAATCTTTTAAATGATCAAATTATCTTTTGGTAACTAAAGAATTGCGTTCTTAAAACTACTTCAATATTCTGGAGTGCGGTGTCGTTCATTAAGCTGAATTCCTAATTCTTGTGCGTTGGATTTTCGGAAACCCTTAAGTATTATTTCAACTTACGGCTGACATTTAAAATTTAATTTAAATTTTAACTCCAAGTTATGGCGGCTTATAAAATAATTTATTTTTACTCCAAACTACAGGGTGGGCAAAAAGTCTGGCCATCCCTCTAATGTAAAACTTGGACGCAAATATTTTGAGGAGATGGCCAGACATTTTGTCCACCCTATACAGTGGATTTCTCCTTAAAAAAAAAGTAAGTTTTCCAAACTGGTTTGCTTGTCGTCAAGATATTAATTACTTGGCTTCTGCAATGACAGCGAGAGATTGCGACCAAACTTGAAAAAGAATATTGGTTTTATCATAAAAGAGCGTGTTCAGGTACCACTAACAAGTAGTTTCACTACACTACACTTGATACAGTTTCTGGAGCTTGCCCTAACTACATCCCAGATACAAGTCGTGAAGGCAAATAGTGAAGGCAAATAGTGAAGTAAGTATTAAACTGGTTGTATTTTACTTCAAAACAAAAAATCTGAGACTTAACATATCCTATACAGAGTAAGGAATTGAAAAATGTAATTTTGTTACATCCAAAAGCTTTTACGAAAACATGTAAACAAGACGCCCACAAAAAGCAAGAATTGAACTTTCTTTCATGCTGACAGGTCTTAAGTGCATTCCATCTACTTAAACAAAATCAATAGAGTTATTTTTCACCACAAAGAATATTTTTTAGCTTTAAATAATTCAATAAATAATTACACTGGCCAACAAAATGAAACCTTTTTTTCTCATCACAAACATGATCACACTTTTCTTAATGCATTTTTCACGCTGATTCCGAATCTGGTTTTATTTGTTTTCTAGCACGTATAGTTATATAGATACACTGGTTTTGATATTTTTAAGTTTTTGATATTGCTATAAGAAAATTTATGGATGTATAGATCACACTTAGGAATGCTAAACAACAAATACATCATATACCTTATTCAATGTACTTATAAATAAAGAATATATACATTATTTTATTAAAAGCGCTGTGAGTGTGATTTCCTTTTGTAAATTTGGCCTGGATTGTCACGATACAGCATCCAACAATGGTCCGCCATCATGCTTTCATTCCAATATCCTTGGTAGCTTCTCCATCATCTGAATATCTTGATGGAAGCGCTCTCCTTGCTCGTCACTCACTGCACCAAAGGTTTTCAGGAAAGAAATCTAAGTGGGAATGCAGGAAGTGAATTTTTAACGACATTCGACACTCCATTTCTTTGAAGGCATCAAGGAGGTTCTTGACTCCATCCTTATACGCAGGTGACTTGTTGCTTCCAAGAAAGTTTTCACATATCCATTTGAACGCCAGCCAAGCCTTCAATTCCAGCGGACTTAGGACTTTTTCAAATTCAGTGTCATTCAAAACCTCCCTTATTTGTGGCCCAACAAAAATTCCTTCCTTCAATTTTGCTGCAGTAACCTTCGGAAATTTCCTTGAAAGGTATTGGAACCCTTCAGAATTGACTTTACCCATTGCTTTAACAAAATTCTTCATTAAAACAAGTTTAATGTGAAGAGGTGGCAGATAGATCTTTTGGGGATCCACTAAAGCGACAGACTGGACATTGCTTATCCCTGGGACATATGTATACCCAAGTGGCCAGTCACTTTTGGTGTAATGTTCTATAGTGGCGCGACTGTCCCACAGGCAAAGGAAACAACAAAATTTTGTGAATCCTGACTGCATACCCATAAGCATTCCTATGACTTTTAGATCTCCACAAACATTCCATTGATGACTGTCGTATTTGATTGCCTTAAGTAGTATATCCATATTGTCATATGTCTCTTTTAGATGGACGGAATGGGCAATGGGGATGGATGGCATTATATTACCATTATGCAAAAGAACTGCTTTCAGGCTTCTCTGCGACGAATCAATAAAGAGGCGCCACTCAGATGCCACATAGGTCTGAGATATGGCTGTAAATAGTCCATTGATGTCATGGCAATAACAGAGAGGACCGTCTACTGAAAAGAATGCTGTTAATTAAAAATTCCGCTTTCGGTAGTAACTAATACGAACATTGTTCTCAAGTAAATTGTTCTCCTTTAGTCTTGAGGCGAGAAGCTCTGATTTCTCTTTAGACAGCGATAAGTTTCTAACAAGATCATTCAACTGTCCTTGGGTTAACTTTTTAGGCTCTAAATGTCTACCTTCAAAAGTGTACTCTGGTTCTGTAGATGGTCCGGAAACGCCAGTTGCACCTTCATCACTTTCCATGTCATCTATGATAGAATCTAGCCTATCACTTGGGGGAATTGGAATGGGCAATGTTTCATGTTTTACTGGTCTACGTGCTGAATCCAAGTTTGGATATACAATCTGGTGTTTGTTCTTGGCAGAAAACCCCATTAAGTTCACACTACAAAAATAACAGTCTTCATGATGATCTCTCGGCTCCCTCCATATCATGGGTATGGCAAATGGCATTGAAGCTTTCTTTTTGTTAAGCCAATCACGTAATCCATTTGAACAGCCAGAACAGATTTGATGTGGCGCCCATGGTTTATCTTGGTCACCTAGATGGCAACCAAAGTATAGCTTGTATATTTTCTTAATGTCAGTTGTAATACTTCGTCGCTGTGTTTTAGTTGTCAACTGGCCGCATACGAAACAGAACTTGTCGGGGTCATTCTTACATTGTCGAGGCATGTTGACTGACCTGAGCAAACTATAAATTAAAAAAAAATGTACACCAACTTGACACAACAAGTTCTTGGACTGGACTGATCTCTTGACACACAAAGCACGGCGTTGTTGCCTGAATCACAATGCTGCTAGACGTAAAAGCTCACACCTGAAATACATAAGATGTATAATTAAGATAATTGAAATAAATAAGATGAATAAACTAAAAAAACACAATAAAATAAACAATCAAATGTTGAAATATTAGTATTTTGCCTATTTAAAATGGTTAAATCTGTGTAGTTATATATATGCCTTCATCTTGAAAACTATACGTGCTAGAAAAAATCTGAATGCAGTTTTGGAATCAGCGTGAAAAATGCTATCCAGTCACCACAAATTTTACTCTGATGAAAAATCTTTGTTGACCAGTGTTATCTAATAGACAGTGTGTACAATATATATATATATATATATATATATTATATATATATATATATATACATATATATATATATATATATATATATATATATAATATATATATACAGGGTGGGCCGAAAGTCTGGATCCATAGGAAAATATTTATTTTAATACATAAATTACAACAAATGGTAAATACTTAAAATGAATATCAACTTTAACTCGTAAATGCGTATCCGTGATACTGTACAGCAGTTCGTACTCCAGTATAAATACTCAAATACTTTTTTATTTCAGCCCAGAAATGGCTTCGAATCTAACAACAGAAGACCGGGTAGAACTTGTGCTCATGTACGCAAGACAGGGCGCTACACACAGAGAAGTTGCTACCGAATTCAATATAAATCATCCTGATAAGCATCCAGTAACACATGCGACTGTTGGCAAGTTGTTTAAACGTTTCAAAGAAACAGGAAGTGTACATGATCGACGGCGTTCTGGTCGTCCAAAAACTGCAACTGATGAAAATACCTCTGCAATGGTATGTGAAACTTTAACGAATAGTCCAGTAAAGTCAACAAGAAGATTATCAAATGAAACACGCATCTCGAGAACGTCAATTCGAAGAATTATTAAAAATCATAAATTCCATCCCTAAGTGTCTCGATGTCAGAGGCCGCCAATTTGAGCATTTGTTATAATTTGTTGTTTATACTGGAGTACGAACCACTGTACAGTATCACGGATACGCATTTACGAGTTAAAGTTGATATTCATTTTAAGTATTTACCATTTGTTGTAATTTATGTATTAAAATAAATATTTTCCTATGGATCCAGACTTTCGGCCCACCTGTATATATATATAAATATATATATGTATATATATAAAATTATATATATATATAAAATTATATTTATATATATAAAATTATATTTATATATATAAAATTATATTTATATATATAAAATTATATTTATATATATAATTATATTTATATATATAATTATATTTATATATAAAATTATATTTATATATAAAATTATATATATATTAAGGTGGTCCTTATTTACATGTCTAATTTTGAGGTTAGGAAAGAGGTGGCTTCCAACCCCTGAAATGGTGGCATATAATGTAAAAACGCTTGGGTAGAAATTTCATTTGAATCAATTAATATTTAGAGGTAGCTCAAGGACTTCAAAGTTTTACTCTATATCCCTATGAGACCATGGCATTTGGGTCCCCCCCCCTCCAACTATGTCGTTCGGTATTAGCCGTTCAAGACGGGGGTGTCATGGTTGCCAAACCACTCACTGTCGGGAAAGCTTCGGCGATGGTCAGCCACAACTTGAAGAAGGAACTGCAGTTGTTCTTAATCTTTTGTATGCCTCTGGTTGAAATTTTGTACGAGAGCTACTGCGCGTTCAGCATTATCATTGATCACATTTATGCGAGAAACATCTCTTGTAGCGTCTTGGAATGAGGGAAAGGAATTCCAGTCATTATGTAGGATCTTTCTCCAAGAAATCCTGAGGCAGGTTGAAATAAACGTATAGCTTCTTCGATTGTTTTGAGGCGAAGGCATGCAGGGTCATTGTCGGCTTGAAAGCTGTTTTGTTGAACTTTTTTTGTGCATCCTCATCTCTTTCTTTGGACTCCATAACCTTGATTATAGCCCTCTTCGTAGCCGCAGAAACTTCTGGATCAAACAGCGCTAATGCAACCAAGCTCTCAGAGAGATCACAAGTGGTCACTGAATTTGGCTGTTGTAGCCTTTGCAATCATTGTATGTGGATCACTGGACAGAGCCTTCATCAGATTCAGATCCTCCAGCGGTGCAGCTGCTGGCAATGGGACACGGAACCAGGCCCTCATGCAAGTGGTGACGGTGAATACGCAGATATCCCGTAGGCTGCGCTCCTCCTGGGCTGTTAATTTAAACTGTTTCCGAAACATCCATATCTTGAAGGAATACAACACTTTCAATAACCAGCGAGCGTGATGCATGGCGCTAGGAGCTTTAAAAGTGATGAAAGCCGTGGAACTCTGCTCGATTCAAGAAAAGAAGGAACGCTTTGTAGTCATCCCTTGCATAATCTTGTGGCAGCTGGTACAAAGCGAAGTTGATCAGACTGGGACGTTGTTCTCTCGTAGATGCTTCAACTTCTTGTTCATCAATACCCGATGAAAACTGACTCGTATCCAGTTGAGGCCAGAAACGCTGAAATCTTTTGAACAAGAGGACTTCAGGCCCGGAAGTTGGTCCCATGCAGGCCTGGAAAGCTGTACCAAAAACAAGTTCCATGATGTGATGTCTGCATGGCAAGTAGAAGAGATCTCTTCCAAGTTTTTGTTCTAAGAGGACGCAAGCTCCAGTGTGATGTCCAGTATTTGATGCGGTAGTGTCAAAACTCATTCCAACAACTCTGTCATTCAATTCCCATTCCTGCAGCTTATCCCGCACGGCCTGTGCTTGGTGTTCTCCAGTACCAGATGGAATTTTGGGGACTCCAAGAAGCTGTTGCACTCCCAGTCCAGACACTAGAACAGAGAGCCGGTCCACACGCTCTTTCCCTGTGATGTCCACTAGGAGTTTGCCATCCCAGTGAATAATCAAGGGAACATCGTCTGCTACTTTTTTTTTCAAAGTTTCTGCTGTCTTGGCACGATGACGCTCCCGAGCTCACTTCAATGATGACCGATTAATGGCCAGTTTTCTCAAGTCATGTCCCAGACTGCGGGCAGTTTTCCGCTATTACAATTGTTGCCTTTCTGACACTGATTGAAGAACGGTCTAAAGCTGAAGCAAGTGCCGGAGTCAAAATGTTATTCACTCCACGGCTTCTTTTTGGAAGAGGTTCACCACCACAGGTTTCTTGTGGTTCATCTTCTGAAGAATGTTCGTTACTGCTACTTGATGACGCTAGCGTTCCAATAGAACAGGATGCTTCCGCTTCTTCTTTGGCTTTCCGTAGCTGCATATCTTGAGCTGCTTTTCTGTTTGCAACTTTTTGCTCCGTTTTTGACAGTACGGTATCCACAGAACCCATCGTCCCACGTCTGCCTGGCTCCCGTTGGGTTAACAGGAATTGGCGAGCCTCTTCGTTTTTGATAATTTGAATAGCATTTTCATGAGCGATATCGAAAAGGTTCTCCATCTGAGATTTGAACTCTTTTTCCTTCCTGATTTAGGTTTCTGAACGCCGGTTCTTGTTTTTTTGAAGCAGCTGCCATTCTTTGTTTAACTTCATTATTTTTTCCAACAACGTGATCTTTCCGTTTTACGGGGACTCGAGCGCTGGCCCAGAACTCCAGAATTTCATTCATCCATCAGTGGCTGCTTCACGAATTGGTTTATGAAGCGAAAGATGATTGTGGAGGAAGACTGCAAGGACCTCTCCGATGGATGGGAGCTTTTGCCCTGTCAGCTTCTCCGACGTTTTGTCCACAAGGTAAAGCGCAGCATTGCTTGATCTCATGTGTTTTGCCATCATTACAGTACAATTTGATAAATAAATACAGAAGTTATTTCGATTCACTATTCCTAAAATATTAATCAAATTGCGAAACAAAGTTCAAAGGATGATGAACGCTTAACCCTATTATCTCGGATAATCACTGAGCAGATACGCTTGTAAAGTGGCAGCAGCTACACAACACTCATATCCACGTAGCAGCATGAGAGGCACTGAACTGTAGTGCATTGCGCTGTATGTCAGGCACCACACATACAACGAGTAATGGGATGTCATCTATCGCCTACAACAAATAGTAGAATTGTACATATTAATGCTAAATTACAAAGATGCTAAACATTTTTTTTATTGAATTTCATGTCATGTTATTGAGAAACACCTTGAGATAGTACAGTGGAGCCCCGTAGTGATCTACAAACCTAGTTTCAATTAGTTGTGTAAAAAACAATTCGATCTGAAGAGGGTTAACACTTCTTATATTTAAACACCGGCATGCATATGGGGCAATGGAAAATTGGCGCGCAAACTTCTGTTCGTTTGAGCTACCTGTAAAAATTGATATTTTCAAGAAATATTTTATGAGGATTATTTTTGTGATAATTGCCACCATTAAGAGGTTGGGAGCATGATAATTCAGACATTCGAAAATAAGGACCACCCTAATATAGTATATGCATGTTTGTTGGCAACAAGCCAACAACTAAGACGTTTAACGTCAAATGATTAATTCAATCATTAGTTTATTATTGGAAAATTATCAGGGTTAGCTCAATTATAGAATGGTTGAACCTGGTTGAATTGAGCATATGGATTCGTTACCAGTTAAACTGTGCATGTTGTATATTTTTCTGTGAATGATCACCATATATATATATATATGGTGATAAGAAATGGGATAAGAAAATCTGAAAAAGCAATTTACAAAGATAATTGGTAACTAATGAAGATCAAACCCATCCAGAGTTATTATAAATTACCCTCTTAATTCACTGACCCATTTAAAATGAGACCGGTCAAACTCGCTGAAGTCTTCTTTTAGTAATGTACAGTTATTGCACTAAAAGCATTTAAATACTTTATAATGGTAAGAAAATATAATGGAACGAACATGGCCAGACACTGCTAAGACTTTACTTTGTTTGACCTGTGCTTTTTACTGAAATTTTAGCCATTTTGTTTAACCCAAACAGTTGATCCTTCTGGATCTTTATTTTGCAGTCAAACGTAACCTGAAGGTTAATGGATCTGTAGAGAGGAAAAAAAAATTATTTTAGTAACAATGAAAGCATTACAATGTTTCATCAATTATATTTAAGTGTTAAATGTGAGGGATTAGTTAGTACAATACTTAATATTAGCTGTTCATGTACAGTTTGCTTTGAATTGTTGTGATCGGAATGTTTTGAAGATTCTGATCAATGTGAGTTAAAGGTTGATATATAGTTTATATTAAAGTATATTATGTATAATTATGATTATTTGATTTTCATTTCATTAAAATTGTATTTGAATTGAATAAAAAATTTGAGTTTCCTTATGCATCAAAGTGGAAAAATGTAAAATGCCTGAGACTTTTACACAGCAGTATATATATTGTTATGTATGGGAATAATGTAATAAGGTTAATTAATTACGGGTCATAAATTAACTCACAAATAAATTGATCATACAAACAGAATGAATTGTATGTGTAAATACGAAACGGAAAGCTAAACGAAGCTCAAATAAAGAATTCTTTTGTTCGTCAAAATGGTGGGCATTTTCGTAGTTTCGGGTGTAAACGAAGCAATTTGGAAATTCTTAAGTACATGGAATTTAAAACATATGCATGTTAAATACTGGCGTAATTTAGGAAAAAAGACATGAATTCAATTGTCTATTTAATTCTGAATAAGTTCGGATAAAAATACCATATAAAGGTTACCCAGAAACTAAGAAAATATCTCGTGTAAAAATTAGATTTTTAAACGAAACGTAGTCATTCTTTCACGTGGTTTCCGCGTTTCACTCAAAAGAAAGAATGCGTTATAAAATTGAACGTTCATTTTTGTATAAAATGGGTAAACTCCGCTAAAGTTATACGTATTGTTACATTATTAAGTTTAATGGTATGTAAAATTACGCCTTCTAAAAAGCTAATAATTCTTACAAATGAGATTAATCAAAATAGAAGCTTAGTTGGGTATATAACTCTTGAGCCTGGCAGCCGCGCCGAGCCATAGACCGACAAAGAGGGTATTATACAAAGGGAAACGCTTAGCTCCAGTGCATTTCAAAACGTGGTACACAAAGATCCACTCTCGCAAACCTGTGTTGCAATTAAATAAGAACATTAGAATTATTTCTCCTTTAAATAACAAAAAACTAGTTCTTAATGAAAGTTTGCTCAAGTACATAAAAATACACAGATTGTGCCGTAACGATAAATTTCAAATCGTGTGGTACTTAGAAAAGAAATCGCTCTTCTAATTCTGAGTAAACTCCTCAGCAAGCTAAAGTGAAAAGAAAAGTTCGCGTCTGTTTAAAAGACTCCCAAAAGAGTATCATACCCTATTCCGGAAGAAGAAAACGAGCGCCGAGTTCGTGGGGTAACCTACACAGTGTTATTTCCATATACGTATGGTAGCGGATAATCCGATCTAAGAACGTCTACCTGACAGATAAGTGGTTCTAATTGTAATCCAAGTAATACGAAATTCATTTATTCTATTTGCATGTATGTGTGTATGTTAGCTAATGTGGTAGAGAGCCAAGCAGGCCTATGATTTAGGCTGACCATACGTACCGTTTTGAACGGGACAGTACCGTTTTTTTTATATTTCCTGGCCGTCCCGTCGTTTTAATAAAAATGTCAATTTTGTCCCGGTTTATGTACTTACTTTTTCATGAATACAGAATATTACATAACCCCCGTCCCTTTTTTGCCATCCCAATGTCCCGTTTTTGTCTCAAGGAAATATGGTCAGCCTACTATGATTGTAACTTAAATTGTTATTGGTCCATTCATTGTAATGGTCTCACGTATTACAAAACGGCTGTATTAAGTTAAATAACTACCAATTGTAGATTAAACTTATATAACAGTCAAAAATAAAAAGTTTGTGCATTTTATTTAATTGTCTCAAATATCTTTTCTTTAAAGAAAGTAATTGATGTCAAAGTTTATATAATTGAAATGGTCAAATAACCAGATAGGATTCAAGTAATTTTATAAAATTGTATTATGTACAAAATACGGTAAAAAGGCCGGGTCGAGAACCAACCGTTGTTCTAAAAGATAAGTCAATTAAAATTGTAGTATATGTGTTTATTCATTTCAAATGATCTGGTATATTACAATCCGGCTGTATTCAGTTAAACAACTACCAATTGTAGATTAAAATTGTCTAACAGTCAAATTTAAAATGTTTGTGCATTTTATTTAATTGTCTCGATATCAAATCTTTATTCTTCAATAAAATCTCTTTACTGTCCAAAATTTCATTGTTGTATTGTAATTGCTTTAATAAGATCTGTGACGAATATATTATTTTTATAAAAGGTTTATAATTACCCCGCTACACGAATTGACAGAGAAATAAGAATATATATAATCAGTGATATATATATATATATATATATATATATATATATATATATATATATATACAGGGCGTCCCAAAAAAATGTATACACACTTTAACAGCTGATAGCTCAATTGATGTTTCTTTCTTTCCAAGTTAAACCCATTAGAATTAATAATGGCAGTCAGACTAAGCTTTGAACAAAGGAAATTCATTCTAAAATGCTACTGGAAGTGTGAAAACGCAGTTGAAGTGCAAAGACAGTTTAGGAGGGAGTTTCAAACAGATCCACGAACGCGACTTACCATCACTCGAATTAGAGATAAGTTTGAAGCCGATGGAACTGTTCAGAATGTCCACAAGAAGCGTTCCGGAAGACCACGGACATCGACAAGCCCCACAAAGCAAGAAAGAGTACTGGAAACGTATCACCAAAGTCCAAGAAAATCTGTGCGGCAAGCGAGTCGTGAGGTAGGAATTTCAGAATCGTCTGTCCAACGCATTTTGAAGCGCTGTCAATGGAAAAGTTACATTCCAAGATTAGTCCATGCTATTAATGAAGATGATCCGGACCGAAGAGTGGAGTATTGCGAGTGGTACTTGGCACGATGTGGATGTGGATTGGACGAAGGGGTTTCGTAGAATACCCTCCGCGTTCACGAGACCTCACACCACTAGACTTTTTTTTATGGGGATACTTAAAAGACAAAGTCTACGCTATAAAACCTGCAACAGTCGCTGAATTGAGAGCAGCCATTGAACGAGAATGCACACAAATACCAAACGAAATGTTTCGTGATGTTTGCGATTCCATTGCTTCGCGTTATCAGCAGTGCCTGGACCAGAACGGACGTCAGTTTGAAAACAGGCGTTGACAAAACAATTAAATAATGTCTGTAGATTCTATTACATTTTGAAAATGAAATGTATTTTAATAAACACTGCCTTTATAATTATTTAAAGTGTGTATACATTTTTTTGGGACGCCCTGTATATATATATATATATATATATATATATATATATATATATATATATATATATATATAATCTTGGGTTAAAATGTATGATGTGGTTTAAATGAAAACAGGCTAAAATAAAGGTATAATTAATATCATAAATAAAAACAAATATAAAGGAATAAACCACGTCATTTTTTATATATATATATATATATATATAAAAGGAATAACCCACGTCATTTTATATATATATATATTATATATATATATATATAGGGTGTTACAGAAGTCATCACCCCATCTGAAGTAGCTGTAACCTTAATTTAATTTTTTTTTTTTTTTCCCCAGATCGTAGATCAACCCCAATAATTTGAAGATTGAACACTACACACCACAACGTAATTCTAACATAATTCTAAATAAAAATTATTTCCACTTTCTACAGTATTTGTTGTTTTATTGGTTCAAAAGTTATAAGCAAAACAAATGGGGTGATGACTTTTGGAACACCCTGTATATTATGAAAGCTCTTATTTTCTTTTTATTTGACGAATTTCGTTTTTTACTGAAGTCATTAGTTGAATGAATGAATACGCATTTGAAGAATGCATAAATGTATGAAATTATTAAAAAAGTGAATGAAAAATAATATATATATATATATATATATATATATATATATATATATATATACACAAGGTCTTATAAAAGAAACATGAATCTAATCGCATTAATAAATTCGGTCCATTAAAAATGAAAAGAAAAAGAGAAGGGAAGCCATTATTATTTATAGAATAGAAAGGCGAAAGCCATTTCTTCAATCTTTTTCAGAAAAGGATTACAATATTCATGATTAAATCTGTTGGTGCAAGTTTCCGATAAGAATTCATTCTTTTCTTTTCCCATTGCAACCACATTAGAATAATATTCAATTCGCTGCATGACATTTACTGCATTTCGACCAACAAATATTACTATTCTCTCTGTTTACAATAACTATACAAACATTTTCACTCATTAATTTCAGGAATGTATTTTTATAGAACATGACAAACTCCGCACACACTTAAAATAATTTTAAAATGTATGTAGATGATGAGTGTGCAATCACGCAAGATGAAGAAAAACTATGGGGAAAATAGTGAATATTTAAAAAGTACACCTTTTCCTTTATTTCTGTTTTTGTATTATTTATTATTTTCACGTATTTAGTAGTTGTGAAATTTAATATATATATATATTAGGGTGGTCCACCTGAAAGCAAAAAAAAAAATTCTCTTGATTTCCCTTGTCCCACCCTCTCATTTTGTTACAATGGTAAAAAAAATTCTCATAAAAAATGAAGAAAATAGGAATGTATTTAGAGGTCGCGAAGTAAAAATAAAGTTTCAAAATAAATTTTTATTAGGTAATTCTCAAGTGCTGGAGCTTATAAAAAACAATTATTAAAAATACACAAATTATTAGACTAATATAGAAAATCACAGGTCTGGTTTTTTACAAGTTGGGAATTCTTTCCTGTGGTGCTCTACCACCTGCAGCAGATCCTGGAATTTATCTTCATCCTTTGTCCTTACCCGGTTGAAGTTCTCGACCAGTTTGTTGGCTCTTTCTGCACAATCATTGACCAACTTCAGAGCTTTCGCTACCTCTTGCCCCTTCTTATAGTCCTCATCACTGGGCCACGTCCTTGGGTGAGTTTCCAGCCACTTTGTTCTAATACCCAGCCTTTCGAACAAAGACAATTATCTACTTGTAATGAATCGGTCCAGATCTATGTCAGAATGTAAAATCCTTCCGTCTCCCTTTTGTACCCTAACTGCACTGTTTTTACTTACAGGCTTCTTAAGAGCATCCACCATTGCCAGTTTGCGATCTTCGAAGACCCTGTCATCGAAAAATTCCAGTGATACCAAACTATCACTTATATACCTCAGATGCCGTTTCAGTGCTTTGAATGCGGTCAAAGAAACTTTCCCATTTACTTCACCGTATCGTCGGAGCTTGGTCAGAGAATGTAGTTTATTTAAAGGGGTGTGGACTGTATTCGGAGCTGTGAACCACATCTTCATGTAAACAAGACAGATGAACAGATTACATTGCTCAACAGCTACCCCTTCGTGGATGGCGAGCCTAAACTGCCCCACTGAACAAGTAAATCTTGAGACAATATAAAATTTTTGCCATCCAGCGTGCGTGGTGAAAAGCTCCGGGAGCTCGGAATCGTATTCCCCTTTCCAGACGATCTCCCAAGCAGATGATGACAAGTTCCAAAGATTCTTGTTAGTCGTCACGCGGTTGAGAGGGACCAGAGAGTAGATTTCGCGCGAATTCCAGGGCTTCATTCTTCCATTCAAGGATGATATCACGCGTGTCAGTGGGAATGAGGCTAGTTTGGTAATTTGCTTGATCGATGGAATTCCAGTCCTTCTCGAATCTCTTGAAGATGAGCACATCAGGACCACTGCTGGAACTAGACCTCAGTAAAGATATCACCTATAATAATCTCATGTACATGATAACGACAAGCCAGGTTCAACAGCTTCTTAAATCGTTTTTCCAAGAGACACATGCTCCTGTGTGGCCTCCTGTGTTGGAAACAGTTGTATCGAAACATATTCCGACGACGTGGTTCAGAAGATTCCAGTCCTGGAGGGTCTTGAATATTGCACATGCCATGTCCTCTCCCGTGGCTCGCGGTATCTTAGGTACACCTAAGAGCTTGTCGATCCCCAGTCCTGATAAGAGAATCGACAATCTGTTTTATTGTGCTTATATCGAGTCAACTCGGAAAGCAGTTTGCCGTCCCAGTGGACCACCAATGGAACCTCTGGCATAAAATGTATTCGAGAAATTTGACTGAAGATTTGCCTTTGCCGTTGGCGATCTCTCCAGATTTGACTCCTGGATATTGAAAGTTCTTCCGGCGAGATTCCCAAACTTCTTGATGTGGACGCTAGGAAAAAGGATGCATTCCAATTTGAGATATTAATTCGATCCATTGTTGCTGCTACTTCGGGAGTGATTACCTTAATTTTCTTGCAAGGGTTCGATGGATTCGGCGTGTCATGCTTGAACTTGGCACCGTATGTATCATCCGAGTCATTATCTGTCGACGACGAGGATGATGGTAGTTGGCCTGTCTTGTTGAGGACCTCAAGCTTCATCTGCGCTGATTCTTTCCTCCTCATCTCATCCATTTTTTCTGCCGTGAACGTTTCACTTTCTTTGACAGTTTCTTATCCAATATAGTCATTTTCATCATCAGTTTCATCCTCTGATCTTCCAAGAAGCGTAAATCTTCAGCAATTTTGATTCGCTCCAGAGCATCTTGGGCCGCTATATCAAATAATGTTTCAGTGTCCTTGCTGAATGATTCCTGCTGTTTTACCATTCCCGGATTATTCTTTTTATGTTTACTCTTCTTCAGATTCACGTATGTGGCATAGAGTTTCTCCACTTTAGTAATCGCGGGATCTTTTCTCATGGTTAGGATTCCACCACTTTCCCACATCTCTCTGATTTCTTCCACCACTGCGTGGGCAGCTTCCCTGATAGAAAGGATCGGTTTTCAGATTCGCACATGATGGAAACGTTGCAAAACCGACCGTTTGGTTGGAAGTTCTTGTTGTTGTTGTTGTTGTTGTTGTTGTTGTTTTGGAAATTCCTCTAGTGGTTGCCCTATCAGCCAAATCTCAGCTTTCTTCAGAGTCGTCATAATTGAACAAACTATTCGATCTAATTTTAACAAAATTTCTGCAAAATAGAAAACAATAATATTAAAGTGAATACGAAATGCAAATAATACATAATACAATGAATAATACGGCATGGTTTTGGCTACCAGACATTTTCATACCGTCAACCCAATCACGAGGATAAAGAAAATTAAAATAAGAAAATCAAGAATTAAATGAAAGACTAAGGAATAGAGAGAAAAACAAAGGTAAGTGCGATCATTTTCTTGCAGGATGGCTCGACTAGTTGAGGAAGGTCTTAATAATAGGACTACATAAATTATCTGAAGTGCACCACCCATAGTGCACCAAGTTCAAGAAGCGAAGAGTGAAAGATAATATTTGAACTCATTTCGCGACCGCTAATTATTTTTCAATCGACATAATATTTTGCATGTGGTAATATTTACCACATAGAAATAAATGACAGTGATGGGAGCAAAGAATATTGAAAGTTTGTTTTTATGGACCACCGTAATATATACACACACACACACACACACACACACACACACACACAGTATATATATATATTATATATATATATATATATATATATATATATATATTATTCCATTAAAAGTGTCGACCTTCTTCACCGGCCAAGTCATCCAAAAACAAGCTTTTTTCCGAACGGGGTCCCTCAAGGCTCTGTTCTCTCACCAACTCTCTTCAACTTATACATGCATGACATTCCAACACCCATAGATAACAAGCTTACCTTATCATCATATGCAGATGATATCACTCTAACATCCACCCACAACAACATCGACACCGCTACAAATAACCTACAAACATACATAAACAGTATACAAGACTGGCTCACACACAATAGACTCAAAGTAGCGCCCACAAAATCAACCATCACCTTGCTTACAAGCAACACAAAAGAATATCAGGTAATTCCACAGCTTACATTAAACAACATCAACATTCCACACACTCACAGAACCAAAATACTTGGTGTCACATACAACACATCATTATCTTTTGCAAACCACATTCAGGACATTAAAACCAAATGTACGTCAAGACTTAACACGCTTAGGGTACTAACAGGCACAAACTTTGGACACCAGCAGGAAACAACATCACTCATATACAAACAATATATTCGCTCAGTTATGGACTATGCTAGCCCATGCTGGGCACCCATTATCTCAAACACACACATAAACACCTTACAAACAATACAAAACAACGCACTTCGTATCATTACAGGATGCACTCAAACACCAATAGAACACCTGCACACAGGGCCGGATTAACCATTAAGCAAAATAAGCCCGTGCTTAGGGCATCAAGGGAAGGGGGGCACCACAGAAATTTTCCATTGTCGGATTTACCATGGATTTATTATACTATTATAATCGCGGCTTATAGCCTATAAGCTGTTGAAAACTGAATTATATATATTCATATATAGTATTTATTTTTTTTCATTGTTTGAATTTGTAGTGAACAACAACCCTTTTGAGAGAATAAATATATTTCGTTGTAATCACACACTTTACGCTTTGCGTTATTATTTTGTTTATATCAAATCTTTGAGCGCCATATTAAAAATACATATAGATTAAATATTTTCGTGTGCTATAGGAAGTTATTCTGAACGTGTGATTTGTGCATATAATATTAAATATATATTTTACATAATCATTTGGTATTGTTTTACAGAAAGATTTAGGTTTATAGAATTGTAATATAAATTAATATTAAAATAAAAGAAACTATAAACTCTCTATATTGCTGTTGTATCAAGTGATGTTTATCACGGCCATTATAATAATAAGATATACTGACCTAAGTTAATTAGCGTTGAAGAAGTTTATCTGTTGCTCTCTCTTCTTCTCTAGGGTAAGTCTATGAAGTGTACTTTATTTGTATATATAACAATATTTTATCATACACGTATCTTTATTTTATAATTTATTTATCTATTGTCATAACAGTATAAAAGAATTTAGATTGTAATAACCAGAGTGAATAATTTGTAATGTATATATAACATCAAACGTAGTTAGGACAATTTAGGCCCTAAGCAAATGTTCATATTTCCTATAATTAAATATTGTGTTTTAAATAAATAAATAAATGTAAATATAAAATGTGGCTCGTTAATAGTGAAATGTTAATATTGATATTTTTATAGATTGCGTATTATTAATTCTAATGTTAAGTATTTTTATTTTATAGGTTTCGGTTCCTTCTTTCGGTTCCTTCTTTTGGTTCCTTCTTTCGATTTGATTTGTATTCAACATTTCGAGTTGATATTTCGGTTGAGTTATATTTAATTGCCACTTATATTTAAATTGCCACTTTGGTTGTGTACGGTTCCCATTTTGTCTTTCTGAGAATAAAAGAACAAAGCCAAGATTGTGATATGTGTAACTGTGTTGATTGCCACATAATATACAAATAAAATATTCTTTTTATTTCTGTATTTTACAGACCCCAAGAACCAAGATGAAACGTGTTCAGTTAAGTGGTGCACAAAAGCGAAAACTATCAAAAGAGAAACAAGAGAAGACTTTGGATTTAGAGTCCAAGACTGCAAAGCTGACTGATTTCTTCACACAAGTTCCACGACCACAACGTCAACATGATATACCGATTCTGAATCAAAACCAATCTCCGTCATCAGAAGTGGACACAAATACCACTTTGATCACTTCAAAATCAAAATATGATGACGTTGGAATCACCGAGGTGTCACAAGCAGGTTCATCTACCACATGTCTCACTACTGATCTCACTTTGCCTGTAAATTCTCTTGATACCTCTACTGCAAATGTTGATTCAAGTTGCTTTACAAGACATTCTGGGGTTGAAATAATTGCTGAAAATGAAAGTTTAGTGGACCATGGTGATGGTGGTGAAATGAATCAGTCTGCAGAAGATGAAGTAAATATAGCAAAAGATCCAGGGTTGTGGCTTGATTTCTCTGCTGATGATGTGGCTTATTGGATTGCTTGTGGACCCAGTGACTGTCAACACCACAATGGGCCATTTGACAAGTCTTACCGGCATTTCAGTAGTGGCAAACCAGCAAGATACTGTTCACAAAAACTTTTCGTTGGGACAAAAGCCAATGGTGAGAAATACAAGAGAGAGTGGTTATTGTATTCACCATCAACAGGATCAGTTTACTGTTATGTTTGTAAACTGTTTGCTCCTAAAAATGTCTCACATTTTGTTATAAGAGAAGGGTTCAGTGACTGGCGAAATACTATTGTAATTGATCATCATGAAAAAAGCACTACTCACCGAGACTCTATGCTAACATACTTAACTCGCAGACAAGGTGCGGGGTTGGGACAACAGTTGGAAAAACAAATTCAGGAAGAGTGTGATTACTGGGAACATGTCTTGAGGCGTGTCATAGCTGTTATTTGTACGTTAGCTGAACGTGGCTTGTCTTTTCGAGGAACAGAAGAAAGATTTGGATCATTGCAGAATGGGAATTTTTTAGGGCTGCTTGAGCTCATAAGCCGGTTTGATCCATTTTTAGCAGGTCACATTTTGAAATATGGAAATTCTGGCAAAGGAAATCCTTCTTACCTGTCCAAAACCACCTGTGAGGAACTCATTCAACTAATGGCTCAAAAGGTCCACGCACTCATTGTTGACGAAGTAAAATCTTCTGGTTATTTTAGTTTGTCAGTTGATTCAACACCAGATCTATCACATCATATCGATCAGTTAAGTGTTGTACTTAGGTACTTAAAAGATGGACAGCCTATTGAACGCTTTTTAACCTTTCTGAAAATGAAAAGCCATACTGGTGAGGAAATGGCAAATCAGGTGTTGCAGTACTTACGTGAAGTTTGTAAGCTAAACTTTCAAAATGTAGGGGTCAATCTTACGACAACGCTGCCAACATGTCTGGGCGTTATAAGAAGATGCAGCAAAATTTTTTAGAAACAAACAAGTTTGCTATATATGTGCCCTGTGCAGCCCATTCACTAAATCTGGTAGGCCGAAGTGCTGTTGACTGCTGTCAAGAGGCGGTTAATTTCTTCTCTACAGTGCAGTTGCTCTATACCTTTTTTTTAGCCTCAACCAGCAGGTGGGAAATTCTTAAAGGTTGTATTGGAAATGAAAGTGTCTTAAAATCCCTCTCTGATACCAGATGGGAGGCACATGCTATGGCAACAGCAGCAATTTTGAAATCTTTCCTTAAAATTTTAGAAGCGTTAGAATGTATAGCTGAAGACCAGTCACAAAAGGGAGACACTAGAAGAGAAGCAAATAATATTGCAAATAAGATGCAAGAGCTAGAATTCGTTTTTATGTTGAATTTTTGGGATGAGATTTTGCAAAATTTTCATAGAGTAAGCAAAGTTCTACAGAATAAGGATGTGAACTTAAAAACATGTGCAGATCTGTATGGATCATTAGCTGACCAACTGTGCACTTCACGAGATGAATTTGAAAGATATGAAGCAGCTACAAAGGAAATGCTACCAGATGTTGATTACAAGGCAGCTCAAACTCGCAAACGTATCAGAAAGAAGGTACCCAATGACGGAGATGCACCAGAAGTATATCTGAATGCCAGAGATAAATTTCTTATCACCACCTTTTACACAATTGTTGACAAACTTGAAACTGAGATGAGAAGAAGAGGAGAGATATACAAAGAAATAGCAGAGAGATTTTCTTCTCTAAGTGATGTGCCACATAATGTCACCACTTCATCATCTACTGAAATTGAAAGGTATTCTCAGGGTTGTAAAAAGATGATTGATGCTTACCCAGAGGACTTGAACACTAATTTCTCTGCTGAGCTTCAGCAGTTTCACTCATATGTGTGCCATAAGTTCAGTGCAAAAAAAAATGTAAAAACAAGATTCAGTCATGCTGAACTTATAAAATAATTGTAGAAGACAATATTGAGTGTGCCTTCCCAAATGTAGAAATTGCCTTTCGTATATTTTTAACATTAATGGTCACAAATTGCTCAGCTGAGCGTTCATTTTCTCAGTTGAAGTATATTAAAAATACCAACAGAACAACTATGCAACAAGGCAGGCTGGATGCCTTATCTCTACTAAGTATAGAAGCAGATGTGTTACGTAAGATTAGTTTTGAGGATCTGATCAAAGACTTTGCAATTAAAAAAAGTATGAGAAAACTTTTCAAATATAAATGAAGTGGAAGTATACAAAAATAAACATTATTTTCCATCTTACTGTAAGTTTTGTTTCATTTCAAAAAATAAAATTTTATTTTATGGTTTATTTTTGTTTATATTTTGAATTATATATATATGGGGCACCAAAATCTTTTAAGTGCTTAGGGCCTCTAAAGGTCTTAATCCGGCCCTGCCTGCACACAGAAACAAAAATACTAAAAGTTAGGGAACATTTAGACATGAGGGGAACACAATTCATGGCAGCAGCGACAACTAACCCACAACACCCTTGCCACTACATGTACAATCATGCACCAACACCTCGCACCATTAAGGTAACACCAGAGATATATTATAACGAAATACTCCATTCCATACCACGCCCCACAGACATCACACAGTACAGAAAACACATACACACACACCTAACCCACAAAGCACTGACACGACTCGGTCCGAATGCGGTCCTAGGTGCGAAGCCGCCACCCATTAACAGGTCAGAGATCAGCCTGAGCAGATCGGATCGAGTTAACTTAGCACGATTCCGATGTGGACATCACCCAAACTTACGGACATATAAACACAGACTAGACAACTCCATAGACGACACCTGCCACCTGTGCCAAGACACACCACAAACAATTGAACACATTATGACGGACTGTACCGCTCTAGCACAACAACGAACACAACACAACATCACAAGTGCGCTGAACCTCTGGTCCACTCCGGAGAGAGCGATCGGTTACCTGCGTGCCGCCGGCTTGCTCGATCAGGGTGGGCTGATCGGCTAAACAACAACAACAACAACCACAATTCTAAAGCTAACGAAATGAAACATAAATCATAGTAAACCCTTTATATTGTCCTAAATGTGAGGTAGTTTATTTAAATTGGATAAATAGTCTTTTTACAAATTAAACTTGAACAAGAGTTGTTAAAAAATAAAGTTGACAAGGAGGGCAATTACAGACTTAGTTGAACATTAAAGTAGTTTACCATGAATAAAACAAACTGAATTAAACATTAATGCATCAAGTGTTCAATGTGGAATCCATTATCATCAGTGACAAATTGTAGCCTTGTACGCCACTGGCGAACTGCTGTAGAAATGGTGTCTTGACCGAGCTCATTCCAGGCTGTTAAAATGCACTCTCGAAGTTAAATGACATCTTGAATATTTTGTCTGTAAACTTTATCAATGAAACGTCCCCCATTGAGGATGTAAATTAAATATACAGATTGTATATGGGTCACCAAATGAATGTAAACATGATGATGATTAGTTGGTTTCGTAAGGGCTTTTTTTTGTTTGACTTGCAATGAATGACAATTTATACTGAAATGTGTAAATATTATAACTATTAAATGTTGAAAATTAAGGAGTGATTACATGAAGGACAAATATACAGTAATTCAATTATATTAAGATGCAATAAATAGGATGATAAAGTATGGTACGCAATAAACAATAAGAAGACTACACGCGGTATTACATTAACGTTACATAAAAATATTAGTCCGATACGCGGTATTGGAGGCACTTATAGAGCTTATTCGGTTAGGCGGAGAGTTTATATGAATGATGTAGGCTGTCTAACAGAAACCTCATATGACGCTGTAAAACACTGTAAACCAAGTTAGGCCTATGCAGAGAACATTAAACACTGAGCTAAGATATACTTGGCTGTAGAGTGCAAGGGCCTATAAGCAACACTTTCAGTTTGTAATAGGCGGTGAACGAGAGGCTAAGGTAGAGATGTTCTCAGAAGGTGCCTGATGACGGACTGTTTTCAAACTTTACCTGTTAACAGCTCTAGGAATGAAATACCTTAAAATATTTTTAAGGCTTCTCACGGTCATAACTGACGCAGGTGTAAAAGAGAAACTTCGTCAGCGTTTATGAGCGGTTGTAATCTTGTACGGATAAACAGAGAAATTCAACTCTGAGGGCGAGAACAAAGGGATTCCTTGTGATGTCTTTTGACGCAGGTGCAATCTTCTACTGGCAAAGCTGAATGGCTGATGTATAATAAACTCCAGTCATTCCATGGCAATTAAGGCATTTGTACGAACACTCGAAGCTATCACAACGTCAATCTTTTGTTATAGCCTCAGAACGAACTTGAGAATGTTTACACAACTGATATACGATGCATATATATATATATATATATATATATATATACATTCAACTGCAAAGAACACGCAGTATAAATAACGTAAAGAACGACGCTTGTATAGGAGATATTCCGCGCAAGACGAGAGAGAGAAAACGGAACAAATGAAAAAATGAAGTTCGATTCCCAGGTGGTACTTCATTTTTTCATTTGTTCCGTTTTCTCTCTCTCGTCTTGCGCGGAATATCTCCTATACAAGCGTCGTTCTTTACGTTATTTATACTGCGTGTTCTTTGCAGTTGAATGTATATAATGTTACGGCATGCGGGAGGTGCCCCCTTGGGGCATTGGTTTCTGCGAGTATGTAGAAGAATTACGGCATTTGGAAGAGTGAAGTCCATGGTGTAATGGTATCGCGTCTGACCGGCAATCGGAAGATCCCGGGTTCGATTCCCAGGTGGTACTTCATTTTTTCATTTGTTCCGTTTTCTCTCTCTCGTCTTGCGCGGAATATCTCCTATACAAGCGTCGTTCTTTACGATATATATATATATATATATATGCTATGAATTTCATAATTAAACACGTGAAAATAATAAATGATGCAAACCCAGAGAAAAATGACGTGCAATGCTAAATACACGAAAGGCATTACAATTGCTTTTCAATTTCCCTGTGGGTTTGCATCATATATATACACAGGCCCTGTCAGAGGTCCACAGAGGCCAGGGCCACTTCCAGCTTTTGAGGCCTATAGCTAAACCCAATTATTACTTTCACTGCAAAACATTATATTCAAACCTGAAAGTTTCTAAATTTGAGGCCCCCCTTAAGCTTGAGGCCCAGACCAAATGACCCTCCTAGCAACTAATATGAAGCGTTTCTTTTCCATATTTCTAAGGTCGACCTGAAACACCCTGTATACACACACACACACACACACACACACACACACACACACAGTGCGTTCGAAAAGTCTCTCCGCAGTCAACCAACACTTTAAAAAAGGTGTTTGACAATAGGTGTAGACGAGTTGCTCTGTGCCTGCAAAATGGTGGAAAACACCTTCAAAACATGCTGTAAAATCAAAAGGTTATCTAATAAAATCATTAAATCATGGTTGAATGAAAACATTGTAGTTTTTCAATTTCCTATGCGTTTAACATAGCACTGCGGAGAGACTTTCCGAACACACTGTGTGTGTGTGTGTATATATGTATATATATATATATTATATATATATATATATATATTATATATATTATATATATATATATATGTTAAACACAGACCGTGCATGGCACAAGGAACTCTTCTGGGAAAATTAAATCCACTATAGTCCGAATAAGTAATGGTAAATGACAAATACCATAGTTTTTTTCTTTTTCATGATTTTAGCCCGACGTGGGCAACGGGTCTCTCGCAAAGAGATCCCATAAATATAGCTTCCCTCACCAGCTATCTGCAAAGCAGACAGGATCCAGCTTTGGGACGTGGATCTAGGGTTTAAAGCAAACCTAGATCCCTACACTCAGAACCTCTATATAAGTAAAAGACTCGTTGCATTCACGTCGTGTTGAATAAATCAAAGAAAAAGGGGGTAACTATTGTATTTTTAGCCAAAAAAAACCAAAACTTAAACCTCAACCGGGACATTGAGCGTCCACTTTTCAAGGCACGAAACACGTCCGTTTAGTATACACAAACTCAGAATGGTTCCCTGAGAACATTATATGTTAAACACAGACCGTGTTAAAAATACAATAGTTACCCCCTTTTTCTTTGATTTATTCAACACGACGTGAATGCAACGAGTCTTTTACTTATATAGAGGTTCTGAGTGTAGGGATCTAGGTTTGCTTTAAACCCTAGATCCACGTCCCAAAGCTGGATCCTGTCTGCTTTGCAGATAGCTGGTGAGGGAAGCTATATTTATGGGATCTCTTTGCGAGAGACCCGTTGCCCACGTCGGGCTAAAATCATGAAAAAGAAAAAAACTATGGTATTTGTCATTTACCATTACTTATTCGGACTATAGTGGATTTAATTTTCCCAGAAGAGTTCCTTGTGCCATGCACGGTCTGTGTTTAACATATAATGTTCTCAGGGAACCATTCTGAGTTTGTGTATATATATATATATATACATATATATACAGGGTGTCCGAGAATTATCTGTACAATTTTTGGCTGTTATTAAAAGTCAACCATGAAGTGTAGAAATTCCAGTGTTGTCCCATTTTACAGAGAATCTCATTAAGTTTTTTCTGATACCAAAGATCTTGTGTACAATACGCGGGTGACAGACATTGATGATTTAAAAGCAAGAATCACAGCTGCTATTGAGCGAATTGATGTGGATATGCTGCAGCGTACATGGCAACATTTGGAGTATCGATTGGATGTTTTGCGAATCACTAATGGTGCACATATCGAATGTTTGTAACAACGTTACTTTAATAAAAGAAACTTTTGAAAATACAAATTCTAAATAATCTTGTTTAAGAATTTTACGTGTGTTATCAAGAATTTTATTAAAAGATGAAATTGTACAGATAATTTTCGGACACACTGGAATTTCTAAAAAACTTGTCAAAACTTGGTATCAGAAAAAACTTAATGAGATTATCTGTAAAATGGGACATCACCACTGGAATTTCTACACTTCATGGTTGACTTTTAATAACAGACAAAAATTGTACAGATAATTCTCGGACACCCTGTATGTATATATATATATATATATATATATAATCGATCGCCACAAGATTTACAACATAAAAAACAAACAAATTCCTCTCTCCATTTGCTTCCACAGCACTAATGCTTTGTTTAAAAGGTCATAAATTCTTCCCTTAATGACGAGATAATCGAAAATTAAGGTCCGTTCTAGGATAAGAAAAACCATCGATGCAATTTTTCCTTCTTACAAATATTGTTTTCGAAAGTGATTTAAAAAAGGTGAAAAATCGATATTAAGATCAAAATGGAATAGAACTTAAATTCCTTCATTTATTTTATTCTTATTTCAATTTATTTCATATTATGTGCCACACTTATTTTGATTTCTAAATAACTTATGCAACAACAGCCAAAACATTAAAATTTCCATTTTCACCACGTTCTATATAAAATATTCAATTAGATGTCCTGGATTTATCGAAAACCCAACCAGGTTAATCTGTTGAAATTTTTTTTTTTTTTTTTTTTCAAAACCACTTCTGACGAAAATAAAATAAAATCGAATAAACGTGTTCCTCATTTTCAATATGACAACTAAAATGTGGCAGTCATTACTTTACTTTCCATTTGTGATATCACATTGTGGACAATGGACAGGCATGAACAGGAGTTTGTCAGTATTCTAAAGATGGATTATATTATAAATTATTTATTTTATCAATAAGAATGCAAAGACCCGAAACGAATGAGAAGAGTTTGGGGGGATGGAAAAGGAGGAAACTGAAGGTTGGGGTAGGTTGGGGTAGGTTGATTTTGAAAAAAATACTGAAAGCTATTGTACGCTATTCAGAAATGTTACAAAGTATAAAATTAAATAATTAAATAAGCTTGAAGTGAGGCTTCACCACACGAAACAAGGGAAAGGATGAAAGGTATATAAAGGGTGTCGAAGAAGTCTTGGAGGGGTTTTATTTGGCTATAACCTTTTTGTTTGAGGATCAAATAAAAAAAGGTTTGTAACATTTGAAAATATATTTATTGCGATTTTAATTACAAATTTAATATCTGGTGAAAATCTTCATTTTTATTGCGTAAATCTAAAATCGCATTAGCGTACGTTATCCGACTCTGGTGATCTTATAGTTTGATTTCTCGAGCAATTTGAATTTTGTACGGGTAAAGATTGATATCCTCTTAAAATTGATGTAAGGAACTTCTTGAAATGTTTAATTCCTGGCTGCGTCGTCAGACTGATGTGGATTTTCCTCAACGCTTTCACGAACCATCTCAACCAGAGTTGGACTTCGGCTTGTCCGAGGACGTCCAGTCCGTGGTTCGTCTCCCTGACCCTCTCCCATACGAAATTTAGCAACGTACCGTCGAGTAGCTCGATCAGGAGCAGCAGAAAATCTGTTCAATTTCAATCTAAACACTCTTTGAGCGGCATCGATGGAAGAGTTGTTTGTCAAATAAATTCCACAATAGCCACTCTTTGTTGCACTGTCCAGGATTCTGTTTTCAGTAATCGCAGCAAGGGTTTAATTGAAAAATAAAAATAAATTAATAAAAAAAGAAAAAAGTTATAGCCAGGTAAAAACCCCTCCAAGACTTCTGAGACACCCTGTATTTACATATCTGGTCTTCATTTCTTTATGGCATGTTTGAAAACGTCAATAGTTACTTTGGGTTAACTGCTCTCTCCACAATGGACTATCAAAATCAGAAATTGCTAGTCGCCTGGTAGTGCACAGGAATACAGTTACAAAATGGATTACATAACAAAAGGGAGAAGGAACTTTGAACACAGCACAAACCTGGAGGTCATCACTAAACCATTCTTGAAGAAGATCAGGGCATCGCTCAATAAGAAACTGAATATCGTGGAAGTGTATACAGAGCAGTATTTCAATCACTTAGTAGAAAATCATTTTTCAGCTACAACCGATTTTTTGAAGTGCAACTTTCCAACCGAGTTTTTTACAGAGTGGTCGAATTTCATCAATCTGTAAAACTAATTAATCTTTTTTTGGTCAACTGTTTCTGTGCATTTGTAATTTAAATAAAAAATAAATTTGTTTTGAATGTAGTCATGTTCGAATTTACTCCATGAAGTCTAGCTCAATTTCCTGAAATTTTATTTTTATATTTTAATTTCTTTATTTAACTAAATTAACTACCATTATAGTCATTTATACACATTTTATATGAAGAAATAAATACAAACTTTCATTACATTTACTGGGTTAGAACCTGTCCCCGAGAGCTTTCACACAATGTGCAGTTGGGAACAAAGCGCTTTAACAAATTTGGTATTTTTATATATAGTTTTATGATAATAAAAACCCACTCTAATAGACAGAGTTTATTTCCACAACAGTTTCGATGCCCATTGGCATCCTCTTCGGGTGGATACAGAAAAACGAATAAACCAAAAAAAAAAAGGGAAAACAGTCCAGGGACCATTAAGAAATTCGCACCTAGGTTAGATCCCGTTCTCCCTACACCGAAGGGCATTTTTATTAAAGGGACCCCGCTTATAAGTACATTCGCACAAACTTAAAACGATCTTCTTGTTCTATACATACAGATTCTATTTTTTAAAATTTATTTTTACATAATTATTACATTTATTATTACATTTATTACATTTAATATTGCATTATTATTTATTACAGAAATTATAAATTTATTATTACATTGATTATTACATTGTTGTTTATTATACAGAAATTATAAACCGAAAAACGAATGAAAAAGGCGAGAAGGAAACAATCCAGAGACCATTAAGAAATTCGCACCTAGATTAGATCCCGTTCCCCCGACACCAGAAGGGCATTTTATTAAAGGGTCCCGCTTATAAGTACATTCGCACAAATTAAAACTATCTTCTTGTTCTATACATACAGATTTTATTATTTTGACATGATTACTGCATTTATTATTGCATTTACGTTTTTTAACAATTATTATTACCTTTACACTTATTATTACATTTATTTGATTACCTTTATTATTACATTTATTGCATTTGCATTTATTTCCACATTTATTACTTCCATTATTACATTTACGTTTATTATTCCATTTACATTTTGCCGAAAAAACGAATAAACCAAAAGCGAGTAAGGAAACAATACAGAGACCTTTAATGCCCCATGGTCGTTCAGAAGACCATTTCAAATTTTTCCAAATTAGACCCTATTCCCTGATAGATTAGAGTTCAATTTTGCACCATACGGCTGGTAGCTTCAAGCTGGAGACAACTAAACGTATAAAATTGCGGATGAGTCAGTTACCGCCACGTCATGCGGGTGTCAACACGTGGTCCAAGCGCCGCCTTCAGAATTTCATACAACTGGTGAGTCTACACATGTATATATGTAAAACCATAAAATATTTCGGCTAAAATAACTGTTTTTGTGTTTTTTATGTTATAATTGGGTACAGGTTAGGTCATACTAGAACAATTATAAGCAAAAAAATATTTAATTTTATATTAGGCTTACGGTGAAATTATGGTAGTTCAAATGACCATTGGGCAGAATGTGCTAACTTTTTTTTCAGATTGCGTAGGATATTTTCTTGAATTCTTTGTACTTTCGTTGCATAAATATAGTGGCTAAAGCATATATATTATATATGTGTATAATTATTTTTCCTTGTTTCAGATAATGGATGAGCCGGGGCCTAGTGGAACAAATGAACATCTGATCAAAAAATGCTTGCCAAAAAGGAAAGTCTTCTCTATCGATGAAGCAGTTTCACTAATTTTATGTCCTACGTTAGAATCGGAAAATGAACTCAGTGCTGATGATGAAGATGAGGATGAATATGAAAATTGTATAGCTCATAAACAGACATTTATGGCTGAAAGAAGTCATCTACAGGTAAATAGTAATGTTACTGCCGAAATTGAAAGTTCAGACAGTAGTGATGATGATTCAGCTTTGCCCTCCCAACAACAACAACAACAGAAAATCAAATCCCCTAACATGTCAGTTGATGCACCAAAATGGAGAAAGAAGGAATTTGAACTCTTACACAACGTTCAGTGGAAAGATTCTTTACATGTTGATGAAACTTGGTTTGATAAACCTCCAATTTTTTTCTTCCATTTACTTTTTGATAAAACACTAATTCAACACATTTGTGATCATACGAATATGTATGCTCTTCAAAGGGATGGCAAAGAAATAAAAATTAGTGTGGATGAAATAAAATCATATTTAGGGATCTTACTGTATGGTGGTGTAATTAATTTTCCCACTTATCGGTTTTTCTGGAAAAGTGGTTCTAGGTTTGCTCCTGTAGCAGATGTTATGTCAAGGAATAGATTTGAAGAAATAAAACGATACCTACATTTCAATAATAATGCAGAAATTCCAAGTAAAAATGACCCTAACTCAGATAAGTGTTTCAAAATTCGACCAGTACTTGAATCAGTTAGACAAAATTGTCTCAAAATCTCTCCAGAAGAGCACCAAACTATAGACGAGCAAATTATTCCTACAAAGAGCAGAATTTCCTTCAAACAGTACAATCCTCAAAAACCCCATAAGTGGGGATACAAAGTTATTTCACGAGCTGGTGGAAGTGGCTTTATATATAATTTCCATTTGTATACTGGCAAAGACTCATGCCCAGATATTGATAAAAGTCTGGGAATATCTTCAGGATTTGTGAAGAAACTAGCAGAAGGCATACCAAAGCACAAAAATTACAAATTGTGTTATGACAACTGGTTTAGTTCTATAGAACTATGTAGACAGCTCAAAAAAGAGGGTATATGGTCCCTTGCTACTATTCGACCTAATCGACTGCGAGGCTTAACCTTACAGAAGCAACTAAACTGAAGAAAGATGGGCGAGGCAGCTTTGATTATATGATTGATACTGTCTCTAATGACATTGTCATAAAATGGTTTGACAATAAACCGGTGCATATTTTGTCCTCTTATGCTGTAGAGCCTATGGACACATGTACTAGATGGGACAGTAAAAATAAAGCCTACACTGAAATTCCAAGGCCATTTGCAATCAAAGAGTACAATCAATTCATGGGAGGTGTAGACCTTTCAGATATGCTGATAGAGCTATATCGTGTGAATTATAAAAGTAGAAAATGGTACATGAGGATCTTTTTCTATCTACTAGATCTAAGCGTTGTCAATGGCTGGCTACTATACAGACGCTTATACTCTCTCTACCCAACAATGAAGAAGATGGCGTTGGTTGATTTCAAGCTCGACATTGCTAATGGACTACTTCAATCCGGTCAATCAGTAAAGTCTAGAAGCAGCTTTACTGAAAATCAACCCCAAAAGAGAAAAAATTCTGGTGCGCACCCTTCTGACTCTGCTAGGCTAGATGGCTATAATCATTATCCCGAGTACAGTGCTAAACCAAACAGATGCAGAAAGTGCATAAATGCACATACTAAAGTCATGTGTACTAAATGTAAAATAGGTTTGTGTTTTACTCCCCAAAGGAACTGCTTTCTAGATTATCATAATAAAAAATAAGTCATCTGAGTTAATTTGTTTCTATGAATGTCTACATTTATTTGGAAAAAAGTTTTTGTTTGGAAAGAAAAAATTATTTTTCAAGGAATTTATACAGTTAATATGCCCAATGGTCATTTAGAAGACCATTTTGTAATTTCCTTCCTATAATAATAAAATTGAAAATGAAGGTTTTTGGTTTCAATTATACCTCTTCTAAATAGATTAAGATTGAAAAAATAAAAAAAATTGGAGTTCAATACATTTTGGGCATGAAAGGGTTAAGAAATTCATACTAAGGTTAGAACCCGTTCACCCGACACCGTAAGGGATTTTTTGACCAAGAATCTCATTAGAGGGTCCAACTTATAAGTACCTTCGCACAAATTAAAATTATCCACTTGTTCTATCCATACAGATTCTATTATTTTTCGTTTGACATAATTATTGTGTTTATAAAATAACTTACTTGATTCCCAATATATAGCATGATCATTTTGGCTGGCGTGATAAAAAATTGCATTATTAGTATTACAACTTCTGAAGGCATATTTGTGTTCTTTAATACGGGTTTCAATATTTCTTCCAGTTTCTTCTACGTATACTAAATCACAACTTTTACAGGGAATGCTGTAGAGACAGCCTCGTTCCTGTTTTGCAACGTTATTCCTAACCAATTTACTTTTTTACAGTAGACAAATATTTGAACCCCAAAGCAAACTTAAAATCTTTCGTCAAAGGTTTAACTCTTTTTAAGCCGGCAATGTAAGAAACTCACATTGTTTTTCGTTAACTGAAGGTTCCCCAGGGATATAGAGAGATTTCCTGGCTTTAAAATACGCCTTTCTGATAAACCACTCAGGATATTTTAAATCTTTAAAAATGTTCCAAATTTTTTAAATTTTCCGGGTCCAGCAAATGTGGGTTACAAATCCTCAGTGCTCTTGGAAACATGGAAGTAACTGAGCTTTTAACCCCTTCATCATATGAAAAATAATGAATGTACGAATTACAATGAGTAGGTTTTCTATAGACCGTGAAATTGGGCTTTCCGCTTTCGTTAATGACCAAAACATCTAGAAAAGGTAATTGTTTGTCGTTCTCGCATTCATATTTAAATTTAATAGAGGGAAAAGGATTATTTAAATACAAAGAAAGTGTCAAAGTTGTTCCAGTGGTCAGGCCAAAATGAGAAAATATCATCTACATAACGAAACCAAATTAGATTCCTGGGACATATTGTTTGCAACAATTCCGACTCATAATATTCCATGTATAATGTGCCTTACATTGCCGGCTTAGAAAAGAGTAAAACCGTTGACGAAAGATTTTGAGTTTGCTTTGGCGTTCAAATATTTGTCCACCTTAAAAAAGTAAAGTGGTTAGGAATAACGTTGCAAAACAAGAACGAGTCTGTGTCTACAGCATTCCCTGTAAAAGTTGTGATTTAGTATAGGTAGAAGAAACTGGAAGAAATATTGAAACCCGTATTAAAACACAAATATGCCTTCAGAAGTTGTAATACTAATAATGCAATTTTTCATCACGTCAGCCAAAATGATCATGCTATATAGGGTGTCCATAAATTATTCACCCCATTATAAGCCTTAATAAATTCGTTATTATAGGAGCTATCTTAAAATGGTTTGTGGCAGTTAATAACACAAGAAATTTTTTTCTTTATTTCGCAGAACATCCACTAGGGGCACAATGGCGACAGTGAAGGAGAAAGCAATGTGTGTGCTGTGGATGTGGGAAACCAAATTTCCAATTACTGTACAGAGACGTTTTCGGGAGGAATATCAGAAAACTCCACCAACAAAGCAATCACTCAAGCGATGGCTGAAACAATTTCAAGAAACTGGCAATGTGCTACATCAGAAAGGAGCTGGTAGGCCTAGTGTGTCTGAAGATAAGATAGCAGGAATTCAGGAGGCGTTTATCCGAAGTCCTGCAAAATCCATCCGCCGAGCAAGTCGAGAACTGCAAATACCGCGTTCAACAGTGCATAAAGTGGTTCACAAGAGGTTGAAACTTTATGCCTACAAATTGCAAACCTTGCAGAAACTTCTACCAAATGACAAACCCAAACGGGTAAAGTTTGCTGTTGACATTCTTGACCGTATTGATGAAGATGAGCATTTTTTGAACAATGTCGTTTTCAGTGATGAAGCGACATTCCATCTGTCTGGGGCTACACAAAGGACAGTGTGTATGCAAAGAAGGTTAATAACATCACAGAATTAAGACACCGGATTGAAGAGACATTAGCTTCCATCACGCAAGACATGCTTCTTAATGTTTGGAACGAAATCATCTATCGCCTTGATGTTCTGCGTGCTACCAATGGGGCTCACGTGGAGGTTTACTGAATTAAAACAAAAATTTCTTGAGTTGTGTTATTAATTGCCGCAAACCGTTTTAAGATAGCTCCTATAATAACGAATTTATTAAAGCTTATAATGGGGTGAATAATTTATGGACAACCTGTACATTGGGAATCAAGTTACTTTATAAATGCAATAATTATGTAAAACGAAAAATAATAGAATCTGTATGGATAGAACAAGTGGATAATTTTAATTTGTGCGAAAGTGAACGGGTTCTAACCTAAGTGTGAATTTCTTAATGGTCTCTGGATTGTTTCCTTACTCGCTTTTGGTTCATTCGTTTTTTCGGTAAAATATAAATGGAATAATAAACGTAAATGTAATAATGGAAGTAATAAATGTGGAAATAAATGTAAATGCAATAAATGTAATAATAAAGGTAATAATAATAAATGTTAAAAAACGTAAATGCAATAATAAATGCAGTAATTATGTCAAAATAATAAAATCTGTATGTATAGAACAAGAAGATAGTTTTAATTTGTGCGAATGTACTTATAAGCGGGACCCTTTAATAAAATGCCCTTCTGGTGTCGGGGGAACGGGATCTAACCAAGGTGCGAATTTCTTAATGGTCTCTGGATTGTTTCCTTCTCGCCTTTTTCATTCTTTTTTCGGTTTATAATTTCTGTATAACAAACAACAATGTAATATATAATCAATGTAATAATAAATTTATAATTTCTGTAATAAATAATAATGAAATATTAAATGTAATAAATGTAATAATAAATGTAATAATAAATGTAATAATTATGTAAAAAAAATAAAAAAATATTAGAATCTGTATGTCTAAAAGAAGATAGTTTTAAATTTGTGCGAATGTACTTATAAGCGGGGTCCCTTTAATAGAAATACCCTTCTGGTGTCGGGAGAACGGGATCTAACCTAGGTGCGAATTTCTTAATGGTCCCTGGACTGTTTTCCCTCTTGGTTTTGGTTCATTCGTTTTTCTGTATCCACCCGAAGAGGATGCCAGTGGGCATCGAAACTGTTGTGGAAATAAACTCTGTTTATTGGAGTGAGTTTTTATTATCATATTTTGACCTTCACTTAGAAAAGAAGTTTTTTTGTATTTATACGTAGTTTTGCTCTACATTTACGGTGCTGTTAAACAACTTTTACATGTGAAAAATTTATATTTGCATTTAAAACTTTGTATTCCCCAAAAAATAAAAAATACACTTTTGAAACTAAAACTAATATGGACAAATTATATGTAGGTTCATGTTATGAATGTATTTGTATGAAACCTTAACATTTCGGGGCAGTCAGCCATAGAGGGTTAACTCTGAAACTGTAAATGATTAACAAAAATACAATTATATGCATTTAATTTTCTTTTGTACAGTTAGTGCCTTCACGATAACAGACCACAGTAACCATACAAAGGATTCATTATGGCAAACAACTATTTAGTAGGGTCCGAATAGCGATGACTATTTATTTTGGACTGACAAATTCCGAAGTAAAAAAATGGAAATTTATAATTTCAAATTTAAATTCTGGCCTTAAATTTTTTGCCTTATAGCAAGTTGACATAGAGTACGACTTTCATTTTACATAAAAAATGCCTATTAAAGTTTATGGCATTTATGACTCAGGGGGGGGGGGATAGCTTAGAATAAGGCTTACTTAGAGCATTTTTTTTTTAGGTTTTTATATACTCATGAATTCAATGCGCATCTGCAAATTTTATTCGCGCATGTGCCTAATCAGAGAAAATTGACAAACATTTCAAATATGTTGAAAACTTGAGATGCAAAATTTTGTCAATTAAAAAGTGATGTCATGTAATGTTACATCAATTTCAAAATTTGATGAAATTTTCAGTCAGTCACCTCGGTGGTGTAGTGGTAAACGTCGCCTATTTCGAATCCATCAGCCCCGGGATTGAGACCCGGTGACGGCAGGCGGTGCGCAGCAAAACCCAGCTGTTCATCCTTCCACACAAAAAAAATAGGTTGGTAGATAAATAGGTGCCCTGGGTAGCCTAGTGGTTAAGATGCTGGGCTGCTGGTAGGGCGTGGTTCAAATTCCACATTAAACTGTAGGTCTAAGGTGGAGTGATAAGCTTGACCTTCTTTACAATGAACAATTCGGGCAGAAGCAAAACCAAGCTTAACCAAGGTTGTTAGGAACTGCTTCATCGGTAAATGAAATGAAACGCTAATTCTATCAAAACTGACGTAAATTCGGTTCTCTCTGTCGATCAGTTATTATTAGGCAGGAGCTGAATTTGCAATATTCTGCAACCACTGTTAGAAGAAGGTTAAAGAGGCAAATATAAGTCATTATGAGCCAGGAAGAAACCAAAATTGACTGAACAACAGAAGACGAATGGCTTAGATTTGCACAAGAGCATTTGCTTAATGAATAAGAGTTTTGGAGGAAAATAATATTTTGCGGATGAGGAGACTTTCTCAACCGATAACCATTGCCAACTTTATTGCTGGAGAAATATGGGAACCAGATATGCAGAAGGAAATGTGTCAGTCTCGAAGAAATGGAAGGATAACGTTATGTGGGGATGAATGTGTTTGGGGAATCGAAAAACCAGCCGAAATGTATTGACAGTTCACAGATGACCAATATATTGAGATAGTAGAACAGGTTACGCTACCCATCGTAAGAGCTATATATGGTGATTTGACGATTCCTGAACCTAAAAAATATTTATTACGTTAAAGACAACAGTTCCATTCATACTACTAGATCAGTAACGACGTAGTAGTAGTTTGGGAAAGTGTTTGTCATCATCCAACAAACTTTCAGAACTTTCATATATATATGATGCAAACCCACAAGGAAAAAGAAAAATGATTCCAAGGCCTTTCTTGTATTCAGAAGTACATCTCGTCAGGGTGTATCTGAATACACGAAAGGCCTTGGAATCATTTTTCTTTTTCCTTGTGGGTTTGCATCATATATATATATATATATATATATATATATATATATATATATATATATATATATATATATATATAAGTGTGTTCTAAGCGTCACCTCAGCCAGAGCATCGACAGGGTGAGTTGCCGACCCAACTCAACCCAGACGCCAGCAGCCGGGAGTGAGCAAAGCCTTACTGCCCAGAGTCCGACGCCAAAGCCACTGAGGTACGGGGACCCCAATTTTTTAGGAAGGAGGGGCCAAGGTCGAACACCCACATAAATGCCTTCTCCCCATAGATGGAGGAGGAGAAAGCCGAAATCAAGCTTCAGATTTTTCGAGATGCCTGGACACGCTGCGTTTGAAAGACGACGTCATAGTCAGGTGGAAAGATGGGTTGAGGGAGGTTGTTCCAGAGTTGACCGGTTGAGTAGATGAAAGATTGAGAATACTGATTAACCTTTGCGTTAAAGGTTTGGACAGAAAAGGGATGAGAATGTGTCGAAAGTCTGGTATTGCAAGGTCTCCTTAAAGAAAAGTGTCCGTTATGAGAGCGATGGTAAAGAGAGAGTGAAACAACATTGCGACGAGGAAAGCGGGATCGAAGACAGTCAGTAAGAGGCGGGAAATTGATGAAAAAGCCTTTGATTTTACCCGTAAACAACCTCCTGTTTACGACTGAAATTCAATTATGTGAAAGTTTTCAATCCAGTTTAGAATAATTTTTAAAAATACTCTCGCAGCTAATTAAAGTTTATCCCAAAAACTTTAATCCAAGAATGAATTTTACACCTTTCAAACCGATTAAAGATTTTTTTTTCAAGGATGAGCAAAAGTTGGTGAAGTGTCGATGAAAGTCTCCTGAATCACTATAGTTTGGGTTTCCTTCCATTTGAGGAGTCTGTTCTGTTATAACCGATCAAAATTGCATTTTTAAATGCAGAGAAGTACGAAATAAGACGAGTAAATATGAACGTAGTTTTCTATATGGAGTACGATCTTCCAAGCAAATATGGACACATTACCGATATGTATTTTACATTATAACGTACGTGAATATGCAATTAGAGAGTCTCTCCCAAGCAGCGAGAAAAATTATACTATATTTTATTATATATATATATATATATATATTATATATATATATATATATTTATTAGTCACAGTTGCGGTGGAACAGGGTGCCACGGAAATGAAGGCGGAAAAAACTCAAAATATGAAATTCGAAACTCCCTGACCTAATGTCGAAAGAACTGAGGAACTCCAGCACACCAACCAAAATGCGTTCAAGAATCAACTGGACAGGTTCTTGAGCAACGTTCCCTGCCCAGCCATGCGTAGCTGGCTACGATGGCAGGATAAGAGTAGAAAGCAATTCTTTCTTCTATTAAGTCCCCTAAATGAGACGTGATACTGCAGAGGGGTCGACCGCAGGTCGATTCTGCATCGTCGTTCGAAGAAAACAATAGTGTATAATTATATATATATATATATATATATATATATATATATATATATGTTACAGTCAGTGTGTAACCAGCCATTTTGCGTAATGGCTGAAACTTTTAGTCATTTCGCGAAATGGCTGTTTCACTTCGTCATTTCGCGAAATGACTAAAATCTTCAGCCATTACGCAAAATGGCTGAAATTCAACCTTGGTCATTTCGTACAAGATCGTTTACCCGGTTAGGTCAACTGTATGCTCTTGACAATTGGTTAGGTTAAGTTGTGTTATTTTCATTAGTTTTAATGAAAATAACACGACTTAACCTAGCCAATTGTAAAGGGCATACAGTTGACCTAACCGGGCCTTCAATGGTGGACATTGGAATAACACTGAAGGCCCGGTTAGTATTTGAAAACCTCTATATTGAAAATTCAAATGTGTTCAAATGTGTTCAAATGTGTATTTGAAGAGTGTTTCTCACTTATTTGAACAGACCTGTGGATGTATATATGTTTTAGCAGATTTTGTTAGTTAAGTAAAGGTTTCCAATTTTATTGTGATGTTTGTTATTTCTATGAATTCATGACAAAAGTCATTTTAGCCATTTCACGAAATGACCAAGGTGGAATTTCAGCCATTTCGCGTACCGGCTGAAGATTTTAGTCATTTCGCGAAATGACCAAGTGAAACAGCCATTTCGCGAAATGGCTGGTTACACACTTCGACTAACATATATCTAACTCTGGACAGAAAAATAGAATACCGTCTCAAATACGCCCATGACCTTGATAATACCTTTAAGTTGTACACTTTTATGAGAAGTATAGAGTATATGTGTCATTATGATAAAAAAGACACCTGTGGGTGCCAGTTTTGAAAAAATAAATAAAATATAACAAACACCTTATTAAACAGTAAAAAATTTATGCATAGCGACATACCAAAATATCAGCATATCTTTGTCAGGTGTTACAAAAAATAGAATAATTTCATTATGTTTATTGAGTATCGCCAATATATCTGCATGTCAGTTAAAAAGCGCCAAGAGTTGGAGCTTTTTTTATGCCGTAAAAGAAAGATGGAGCTTTCTATCACCGAAACAAACTCTATTTTCACCGTAAGCGATTTTTTATACCAAGAATAACACCCTCCGTCAGCAGCAAGTCACAGACTACCTCTCGGAAGCTGCGGGAGGGCCTCTTGATACGTTTTGGTGCGAATTTTGTTTTAAAGCCATTTTTTTTTAAATGTCGACTTGGCGCTTTTTAACCGACACGCAGATATCAAACCTTTTAACTCTGAGTCTTACTATTTAGTTGGCTTACCCTTAGCCGTGGTTACGGCCTCCAATCGACGAGGCATTGAGTCGACAAGCCTCTTGCATTCTTCTGTAGTTATCGATTGCAAGAACAACTTCAACACCACTTCAATTCACTAAGTGTTCTAGTTTACGCTCTGCTTAGCAGTATTTCAAAGATGTTCTATTGGATTAAGATCGGGAGAATTAGCTGGTCATGGTAGTACTTCAATTTCATGAACATCAGACCATGCAGATGTTGCACGAGCCGCATAAGCTGAAGTCAGATCATGTTGAAAAATAAATGTTCTTTTCCATATAGGTGTTCTGCAGACTCCAGCATGAAGTATTGCAAGATTTCTTGATAAAGGTAACTATTGGCAGTTCTATTTATAAATACAAGTGACCCCCACACCATTTGCATTCATGCAACCCCACACTAACACACTCGCCATAAATTTGACCGATAGCTTCAGGCAACTTTCATGATGCATTTCCAACTTTATTAGCCAAACTTGCGGACTCCCGTCACTAAATGACAAAATTTTGATTCGTCTGAAAAAAAGCACTTATTGCCATTCGATTGCAGTCCATGCAACTCTTGTTTGTACCAGGATGGTAGTCTTCTCTTTCACTCTGCATTTAACATCGGCTTAATTTTCGGTTTTCGTGACCGAAATCCCATTTCATAAAAGCGGCGTAACTTTGTTTAGAAGCTTGAGTTCCAGACTTTACCCACATCTTTTGAAGTGTTGATGATGCAAATCTGTTCGTGAGTGCAATATTCTTCAATCTTCTATCTTTACGCTCAGTAGTAAGGCACCTTCTCCCACAGTTCGATCGTGTCCTGGTAGCTGCAGATTCATTCTTAGATTGCTGCAAGATTTTTGGAACTATGGACTGGCTGCATGACAGTATTAGCAATATCTGCCTGTTGTCGTCCAGATTTTTTGAGCTCAAGAATCGTTCGCTTCTGTCCCGTTTTCTGCCCATGTCGTGCAGCTACGAGTAAATAACTTTCAATCCGTCCAGCTGTACGTTCTGAAATCTTGCAAGGTCACCCACACCTTGGTAGAATTTTGGTTGTTCCAAAGCCTTTCCATAACTGCAGCAACCGTAGTATATCGAATTCTCCTATCATCCTTTAACTCCTTCCAGACTCGTGTGCAGCAATAAACGATCTCTTAAGATCTGAAGAGAGCTTTTTACAAAGACCACCCTTTGCTTACTAGTGACTTGGACAGTCATCAGTTTTCCATGAAGATTCAGAGAGGAAATTCTTGAAATGAGAATTGCCAAGAGTCTCTAATCAATAAATAGCCAACTACTGATAAAAAGTTTAAATTTTTGAAGCCTAAGATGGACACACAAAGTATTAAATAATTTTGTAAACAAGTGTACGAAAACTTTTGCATTTTAACTTCTTTTTTCCTCAAATTCTTTGATGTTTCACATTATATGTTGGAATTGAACTATTTTTTTTGTTAAAATTTTTCAAGCGAACGGCAAACTTTTCTTAACTATCGTATGCATGGTACAAAAGATAAGGACGAATATAACTTCAATATTTCTCTGTGCGAATACTTCTGAGCGACACTGCAGTAAATATTCGTTATGTGCTGCTGCTGCTCATGAAAAATGCAATGACAAGGACTGGTTCATTAAAAAACACTGCTATACTTCACGAATTATCAATACTTGACCCTTTTTTTCAGGCAAGAAATTATGCAATTTTGATCTGAATAAGTAATTTGGAGGGTTGTGCTTTTCTGAAGGATCTTTTAGGTAATGACATCTGGATAGAAAATAGGGTTTAATTAGAGTAATATACTGTATATTGACTACGTAATCGTATAACGCATTAGTTCGTAATGTCATTCACTAAATGCATGGGTGGTTCGCCAATTAAGTGTTATTCGCCTTTATAAATCAAACAAACATTAAGTAATCATTCAAAATAGGTACATTTTTCTTAATATTATTAATTTTTTTTAACTCTTCTATGACCATGCGAATTAATGTAAGCAAAATTTTAAAAAAGACTTCTCACTGTTTGCTCAAGGAAATATACCTTTCAGGATCCTCCTCACTTCTTGTCTCGTTAACTCGTTTTTTTTTTTTTTTTTTTTTCACATACTGGAAATGCTCTTAATATTTTTTCTCCAACACTTTTTAAAATGCTGCCGCCATGCGGAACAACAGTCGTATCTACAGTATACACGCGTCAGTTTTGATAGTAATATTTTTCCGTGCATGAGTAACTTTTTGCATGTAACATCTTCAAGAACCTTAAATTCCAAAAAATAAACTTGTGAAAAAGTTCATCTATACAGGGTGTTTCATAACATGTGGAACGCACTTTCAGGATGGATTCAGGACCTGAAACAATGAAAATATAAACATGCCCGAAATCGCTTTGTTTCTGAGTTACAGTCCGTTTTGTGTTCAAGCAATTCTTTCCGCAAACTGTTTACAAACACTGCTTGCCGACAATGTTTGTGAGTGTGCACGAGACTTATTTCATGTATGGCCTTGCCGATTGTAATGTTTCGTACACTGTATGACATGTTTCAATATCGTTGTGTAGAGCCATCAGTCAGTCAGAGGTGCATCGCGGTGTTTCACTCTTCGTATTCGTTAACTTCTTACTGTGAATAAGTGCAGTCCAGTGGAAAAAAAAACGTTAAAAGTTTTTATGCTACTCAGTGATAACGTGCATTTGAAGTGAGAATGGGGGCTTATTCAAACAGAGAAATGGCAGACATACATCTCATGTATGGACTTGCCGAGTGTAATGCGGCCGCAGCAAGACGTCTGTATGCGGAAAGGTCTCCGAATCGCCGTCTGCCAGATAAGACGACCTTTCAAAGAATAGACGAGCGTCTTGGTGATACAGGATCATTCAACAAGCTAGTTTCAGATTGTGGTAGACTAACCAGTGCCAAAACTGTTGAGTTGGAGGAGCGGGTCCTGAATCGCGTGGAGGAACATCCTGGTGTTAGCACCCGAAGGATAGCAGCAGCAGAGGGTGTAAGATACACAACTGTGTGGAGAATTTTACAGGAACAACAACTTTACCCATATCACATTCAGAGAGTACAAGGCCTTACTGAAGCACGAAAGGCTTTTTGTACTTAGTTCCTTCAACAATGTGCTCGCGATCCTCTTTTTCTATCCTCCGTGTTGTTTTCTGATAAGGCTGCCTTCACAAGAAATGGCGTGATCAATTTTCACAACACTCATCACTGGGCCGAAGAGAATCCGCATGCCATTATCCAGTCAAGGCAGCAACAATAATTTAGTATCAATGAATGGACAGGACTTATTGCCGACAACTTAATCGGTCCTTTTGTTTTGTCTGGAAGATTAAGAGGAGAATCCTATTCCAATTTTTTTAGGGAATGATTTAAGCGATTTACTAGATGAAGTTCCTCTTGGTGTCCACGTCGTATGTGGTTTATGCATGACGGCGCTCCGCCTCATTTCATTCGAGTAGCCAGAGACTATTTGGATGACCATTTCCCTGATAAATGGATAGGCCGTGGAGGACCCATTGCGTGGCCTGCTCGCTCCCCGGAACTGAATCCACTCGATTTTTAACTGTGGGGTCATCTGAAATCCACAGTTTACGTGACACCCATTGACAATGTTGAAATGCTTCGCCAACGTGTAGAACAAGGATGCCAGAAAATCAGAGCAATACCTGGAATGTTTGAACGCGTCAGGCAGTCTATGACGAGGCGTGGTCAAGGCGGTCATTTTGAGCATTTCCTTTAAGGTAAGGCGGATACTTGCTGGAACACATAACGGGCTGTAACTCTGACACAAAGCGATTTCAGGCATATGTTTATATAAACTTTTTTCATTGTTTTCAGGTCCTGAATCAATCCTGAAAGTGTGTCCCCATGTTATAAAATACCCTCTGTGTGTGTGTGTGTGTGTGTGTGTGTGTGTATATATATATATTTTACATACATACAGAGTGTCCCATAAGTCCGGTCTCATCGGAAAAGTTACTTTAAATTAAATTTACAAAAATAATACATTAGAACTAAAAATAATATTCAAATTAATGTTTTGTTTAGGTACCGTTTTTTGGTTGCAGGTAGAATAGCACGCAATGGCTAATATGGAAGCGAGTTACACTCATGAGGACAAGGCCTTTGAACATTTGATTTAGTTCTAAAGTATTACTTTCGTAAATTTAATTTAAAATAAATTTTCCTACGAGACTGGACTTATGGGCACCCTGTAATATATATATATATATATATATATATATATATATATATATACATACACACACACACGAATTTCATAAAAACGTGAAACATAAATGACGCAAATTCACGAGGAAAAAAAGCAATTCGTAGGCCTTTGGTGTATTCAACAGTACACCTCATCAAGGAATGAATAGCCCTAACGAAATATATTGTTGAATACACGAAAGGCCTTGGCATGGGCGTAGCCAGACATTCAAAAACTATACGCACGAGGTCGTGAAAATCGAAAATAAACCAACCGTCACAAGAAAGTGTATTAAAATTATTTATGAATAAATAGACAAATAAATAAATACACAAATGAACATACAAACCATTACACAAATGAATGAAACAATACTTTACTGATGATTGAAATAAAATAGTTGATTTGACCTAATCAGAGACGGGTGCAATGCAGCGGGGTCCTGTTGCGTTAAACACCCTGAGGATGGTGTTGACGTCGACACTGATGTCCTGGTGAACATGAAGCAGGGTGAGGCTGGTCAGTCATCTGGCTACGTAGATAAGTCTTCAATCGACGGAGAGCACCAAATGAGCGCTCAGCAGTGATGGTAGAGACTGGCATGGTCAGCAGTGAATGAATGATGTTTGTTGGGAGAGTCCAGTTGTGGCAAAAACAGTCCTGTAGAGTAGAGGGCATCTGGAAACAGAGGTTATGTATTCGGCCTTTATACCCTGCCACATGTCATCATTCAATCTGACGATAAAGGTGGGGAGGAGATACTGAGCGCAGAGGCGAGGCATTGGTCTGCACAGTCAGATGTCCAGTTTGCAGTTTGGTTATCAGATGGTTGAGGAAGGGAAATGTAAACGTTCAGCATCTAGTAGTCCTTGGGGGTTAAAGGCTAGTGTGTTCGAGTGCTGTGTCCGTCATCATGCTGTTCGGGGAGCCTTGGAAGCCACGTCGACGCTGCTGCCAAAGTTCACATGGTGTCATAAAAGGTGGCATCTTGTCACTTCTTCTGGAAGAGGCTGACTAGTGTTTGGGCTTGTTGAGATGTACCACGAGGTCACAGTGCTTGGTCTGAAGCACTTTGCAAAGTGGATCAAATACTTTAGGAGGTACCTGCTGACATGGAGACAGATGAAGTCGAAGGAGAGGATGGAGTGAAGATATGATGATGCGTCGTGGCTAGCCTTTTCGCTTAGATGTAACGTGTCAATGATGGCAGGGAAACATTGAAGCGAAGCTGTTGACCAGGTCATTACGTGAGTCCACCGTGTCTCGCAGAACTTTTTCAGTAGAGGAGCATCTGTGGCAGCATCATGGGTGACGTAAGCTTGGAGACGTTGAGGTGAAGTGGTGATGAAGTCGAGAAGCTGGCCGATTGTGTTGTACATATTGAGTTGTACCCTACCCAAATTCTGGTTGTAACTGCGGCAGTGGACTGGACATAGCTGGCTGAGGGATGTCGCTCTTTGACACGGATCTGGACACCACAGATGTCACCAGAAATTTGCCGCGCTGTCATAACCCTGTCATAACATCTTGTCGAGATCAAGGTTGAAGTTCTGCAGCTGCTGGAGAATAGCGTCTGTTAGGGCTTCACTAGTCGCTTCTCGGATGCTGACAAAAGAGACGAAGTGTTCACTGCACTAGTAGTCTAGAAGGGGTACAAAACTAAGTTCCAAGGGTTCAGAAAATCAGAAAATCTGGCACCAAGCTTGACGTATACAAATGTAATACGACCAGAGATGCAACTGCCAAGCATGTGATAAAAGCCATACAAAACTTAAAACGGATTAAAGATCATCATTTTACAATAAAATGTAAACGACCAATAGTCCTATGACACGTATATGACTTGAAAACTAAAACCCTTTCTATAAAAATAGAGTTTCACTAATATCTTTAACTGGCATCTCATCTCCCTCATGATCGCCTCGCTTGTTCGTAAGGTTACGTTTCTTGTAAAATACAAAACAATTAAAAATTCAACATTTCTTCCTCAAGGGTGAAGTAAATGCAAAAGTATAAACCCCAAATGCTACGATCCTTATCAAAAATGGCAAATGGAAAATAAATCAAACAAATATTAAAACATTATTCCAGTTTTAGGCGTTTTGCAATTATCAGTTATACAAGCAGCAATATGCGATAATTAATATCAATATGCAGATCAAAGTTAATTGCAATATTTTACGTTCTCATATACTGTATTACTATTAATGCGCAGCTGTGAAATGATCTACAATAAATCAATTCTCACTTATAATTATGTCAATGATATAACTACTACTAATGACAAGTTTTGTCTTGGGATAAGACACGCACCAACAGTTATTGAGTGTGTGTTAATGATGTTCTCGTAAAATAATAGAATGGAGACGCAAGGGTTCTCGATACAGTAATATATAATGAAACGCCGTTATCTGGTAACCAGTCAGTCGCGAAAAGAAAAACCTATACGCACGTGCGCATAATGAGTATGTCTAGTTAAGCCACCGCTTGGAATCGCTTTTCTTTTTCTTTGTGGGCTTGCATCATATATATTCCTAAACTTCCCAAGTGGCAACACAAGGAAACCACTTTTTTACCCATTAACTCCTATTTTGTAAATCGGTCGAAATTTCTAGCAGGAGATACTCTTTTGACGTTAGGTTATGTGAAGTTAAATTAGATTAGGTTAACCTAACCTAAACAAATCAGTGTGTAAAAGCCTGAGGTAGCATGAAGTAGGAATTATCTGATTCAGAGTTTTTTTTAATTAAAATCGTAACGCGGGTTAAAAAAAAGAAAAATTGATTGTCTATGATGATAAAGCGCTCTCTCTAAACATTTTAGTGGGACTCCCTCCACCTTAACACAAGCGTACGCAATTAAAAATATCAGCAAAAGGAGCGTTTTTCATACAACAGAATTTACTTTTTTAAAATAACTCCAAATAACCTCCACGAGCATTGGCGCACTCTCGAGCCCTGCTTACCAACACATTGTTCATCGTTGCACGTAAAGCGTTTTCATCAATTGATCGAGTTTCCTACTCAGGACGACGCATTTCTTATTCCTAATTCACTTCGAAATGCTCATTGTGCTTCCACAATGGACCCTTTCCAAGTACAGTTCCACAATCTTTATACAGTGAGCCATTTCCCATTTATTTATTTTAGAAAAACCCCAAACTTTCTACAGTATTAATCTGCAAAGAAACTATGCAAAACATGATAAAAAATGAAATTACATTGAATCATTCAAGAGTGTCCATATATACAGGCTGTTTCAGGTCGACCCTAGAAATATGGAAAAGAAACACTTCATATTAGTTACAGAATTACTATGACAAACTTCAAATACAAACTACAAATTCCGCCAATTTGTAGTTTGTATTTGAAGTTTGTCATAGTAATTCCGTAACTAATATGAAGAGTTTCTTTTCCATATTTCTAGGGTCGACCTGAAACACCCTGTGTGTATATATATATATATATATATATATTATATAGCTACTAGCTTTAGCTGATGAATTTATGTTAACGCAAGAAATAACAGAAAACAAGAAAAAAGAACTGCCTAGATTTGATATTCACAAACAACAGTAATCTAATTGACAATGTAGAAATATCCCCAACTATGATATCGGACCACAACATCATTGAAATAACAACTAATATAAAAGCAACAGGAAAGGAAAGAACACGCACAACAGAAAGAAGCAAATTCGAAATTTTTAATTTTCACTCCAAAGCTATAAACTGGGAAGATGTGACATCCAGCATGGAAGTAAGAGATTGGAAAACCATTTTCGAGGCCAAGACAACGGAGGAGATGCTAATGACGTTAGAGGAGAATACGTTAGAAATTGTGGAAAAACAAGTCCCAAAGATAAAACAAAGAGGAAAGAGGAGGAGGTTCGAAAGACAAAAGAGGGCATTGTTCCGAAAGAGAAAAAGAGTGACTGCAAAATTAAGTAATTGTAAAGATAACATCAGAAAAATATTAAATGATAAACTACAAAGTATCGATGTCGTCATACAGGAACTAATCGAGAAGCATACAGAAAAAGATGATGATGACGCTATAGAAGCGATAAAGGCTAACGCAAAGTACTTCTATAATTTCGCAGATAGAAAGTCGAAAAACCATGCGACTATCGGACCTTTAAAAAATGAGAACAGTGCTTTATCTAATGATCTAACAGAAGTATCTGAAATATTAAGAGCTCAGTACGAATTATCTTTCAGTATCCCAAAAACTGAAAAATTGATATGCGATAGAAACGCGTTCTTTGAAGAAGAACCATAAGGGGAAAGTATAACGGATTTCGACTTTACGACGGATGATATTACACAAGCCATAGGGAAACTAAAAACACACTCAGCGGCAGGACCGGATAAATGGAATGCCACACTGATCAAAAACTGCAAGAATGGAATCGCTGAGTCCCTATACTGGATATGGAGACGATCACTAGACACGGGAGAAATACCGGGCATCCTGAAGAGCACGAACATAGTCCCAATATATAAAGGAGATCGATCGATCCGAAACCAAAAACTGTAGGCCAGTATCGCTTACATCCCATCTCACTAAAATATTTGAAAGAATAGTTAGACAGAAAATCTATGACTTTTTGGAAAAACAGAAAAAATTCAATGATAACCAACATGGGTTTCAGTCAGGCAGATCATGCCTATCACAACTAATTGAACACTACAACAACATTATTGATTCACTTGAAAGAAATGAAAACTATGATGTACTATACACATTACACAGACTTTGCTAAAGCGTTCGACAAGTGTGACCACGGAATCATAATACATAAACTGAAATATATGGGAATAACAGGAGAAGTAGGGAAATGGATATATAATTTCCTTAGTGAGCGACAGCAAGTAGTTACAGTACAAGGAGTATCTTCATCAGAATCAGAGGTCCTCAGCTCGGTACCACAAGGAACAGTATTAGCTCCACTACTCTTCATAATCATGCTAACTGACATAGATGAGGACGTCACCAGAGACAGCACAGTAACATCCTTTGCCGATGACACAAAGATCAGTAGAAAAATAAGAAACCCAGAAGACACAGGATCTCTGCAAACCGACATAAACAGAATCTACAAGTGGACGGAAGACAACAATATGAAGTTTAACACCGAGAAATTTCAGCTATTACGGTACGGAAAAAGAGAAGACCTAAAATCCATGGAATATTATACCCCAAATGGATGGGAAATTCAGAGAAATTCCAGAGCAAAAGATTTAGGGGTTGTAATGACAGATGGTGCGAAATTTGAAACACAAAATAAGATAGCAGTAAACAGGGCCGGATTTAGGAGTGGGCAAAGTGGGCAGCTGCCCATGGGCCTCCACATCTTGGGGGCCTCCACATATTGACAAGCCATTATCAAAATAGAAAAAACCCGAAACTAGAAAAACCCGATAGATGATCAACAAGAAAACACGCGCATCCAATACCACTGTAGTACATAAACTTTTACCAATTACTATTTGTTGTGTACTGATTATTATTTTGTTTATATTACTCTTTTAGGCCTACTCTCACTATAATGGAATACCCGAGTAACCCGAGGCTTTCATTTTTTGCAGAAATGAGTGGAATGGACAGACACAAGAGTGCACGATGTTTTGAAAGTGTATGTATGTTAATTATATTATGAATCTTATGGATGACTTCAATTATGTCTTCCCCTAAGGTAAGGGGGCCTCCACATAGAGGCTGCCCAGGGCCTCCACACGTCTAAATCCGGCTCTGGCAGTAAACAAAGCAAAGAGAATAACGGGTCAGATATTGAGAACCTTTAAACGAAGGGATAGGAATGTAATTATTCCTCTACTGAAAACCCTGAAAATACTCAAATTGGAATATTGCTCGGTCCTAACATCCCCATATAAAAAAGAAGACATTAGACAGCTGGAGGGGATCCAAAGAAGCTTCACAGCCAAGATCAATGGGTGCAAAGAACTAAATTACTGGGAAAGGTTACGAGAACTAGACCTATATTTACTGGAAAGGAGGAGAGAGAGAGACACCATTATTTACACTTGGAAAATAATGGAGAAACTAATCCCTAATCTTACTCTGAATCCTATAACTCCCCAAACAACATTGGAAAGTATAAAAGGAAGACTGTGTCGTGTTCCAAAATTAAAGGTTAGACAGGGAACATCCCAACCCTGAAAGAAAATAGTTTTGTTGTGAGAGGACCAAGACTGTTTAATCAGTTGCCCAAAGACCTAAGAAACACGAACGGATTTGCATTGGAAATCTTCAAAAGAAGACTAGACGCCTCGCTGAGAACAATCCCGATGAGCCGGGCGTACCTGGCTATGTGAGGTGGAGAGCGCAAGAATCCAACTCTACTTCACCAGGCTAACTCGAAAGGAGGGGCGACAAGCTTGACCTTCGCGAAATGAGAAATCATCGCGCGAAACCTTTGTAAGGTTGTAAGCTAAGGTGTATATATACAGGGTGTACATAAAGTCAGGATCTATTTTTGTGAAGCACTTGGAAATTATATGGAATTCAATCATAAAATGATAAAGTGGTAACATTTATTAAATAATTAAGAGTAGGATTCGACGTGACGCTCATCAGTATCCCTGCACAGCTCAAATCGTTCCGCAGCATTTCTAAACATATTCTGGAGCATTTGCGGGGTTATGTTATCTGCAGCAGTTCGTATACGTGTACGTAAGTTTTCAAGACTCGTAATCTTCGTCTGATAGACGTGCGATTCGATAAAGCCCCATGCAAAGAAATCTAAAGGGGTTAAATCTGGTGATCTCGCTGGCCAAGGTCTGTTGCTTCCGCGTCCGATCCAGCGATTTGGAAAACGTCCATTTAGATAATCCTGAACAATTTTGGCATAGTGACAAGGAGCACCATCATGTTGATAGACGACGGGGATAGGATTGTTAGTACCGTCGTCTATCAACATGATGGTGCTCCTTGTCACTATGCCAAAATTGTTCAGGATTATCTAAATGGACGTTTTCCAAATCGCTGGATCGGACGCGGAAGCAACAGACCTTGTGTCGCGAGATGACCAGATTTAACCCTTTAGATTTCTTTGCATGGGGCTTTATCGAGTCGCACGTCTATCAGACGAAGATTACGAGTCTTGAAAACTTACGTACACGTATACGAACTGCTGCAGATAACATAACCCCGCAAATGCTCCAGAATATGTTTAGAAATGCTGCGGAACGATTTGAGCTGTGCAGGGATACTGATGAGCGTCACGTCGAATCCTACTCTTAATTATTTAATAAATGTTACCACTTTATCATTTTATGATTGAATTCCATATAATTTCCAAGTGCTTCACAAAAATAGATCCTGACTTTATGTACACCCTGTGTATATATATATATATATGAATAGAAACGACATAAGTATTAAGGAACGTTTCTGCACACGAGGAGGAGAGATAACGAAATAATGAAAAATGAGGCGAACCGCCTGGGAAACGAACCCAGGGCCTTCCAATTGCCGGTCGGACGCTCTACCATTATGCTACGGACCTCACTCAATCACAAATCGAAATTCTCCTAAATAGGGCAGAAACCAATGCCCTCAGAGAGCACCCTCGCAAATCGTGAATATGCGCAAATAACTGCAATGACCGCGCAGTATATAAATGAATAGAAACGACATAAGTATTAAGGAACGTTTCTGCACACGTGTGCAGAAACGTTCCTTAATACTTATGTCGTTTCTATTCATTTATATACTGCGCGGTCATTGCAGTTATTTGCATATATATATATATATATATATATATATATATATATATATATATAAAGTAAATTTCTTCCCTTCAATAATAAATACAATAATTTTCCCAGAATTGAGAAGTTTTCATTGAAATAAACAAAAAATATACAATTCCACATCTCGTACGAAAACCTCCTGATCTGGAAGTGAAAATATGTTCTAATGAGTGGACATTACATAAAACAACCACGAATACTCATAAATCTGTTGTTTTTGTTTTCATAGAGTTTTGACGTCCTCCTCCTCCTCCTCCGTAGCTAAGGTCATATGACAGAGGGGACCTACAGCTTTACGTGGGATCCGAACCACGAGTCGCTACATAATCTGGACGCAGAGAACGATCTCCCATCCAACTTCTATCCAGACCCACTATCGCTTAACTTCCCTGATCAACGGGGAGCGGTGTTACGACACTGGCTACAACATAACCCTAAATTTGTTGTACGTTCAATGTTAAATAATTTTGTAATAATATATATTTTAACAAACAAATCGGTTTCCTTTTGTTCATAAATATTTTCCGGCATTACTTATACTTTATATGTAGTATATACATGGGCATTTCTAGTAGAAATTTTTTACTGCTTTACACCAAAACCATAAATGGCACTGCATCGTGCCAATGTCACTTGGTCCTTCGAAGACTGCGCTAAAAGAATTGCCACAGACACGGATCACTGACAACTATAACATGGAGATCACTTAACACAATGATGAATGATGGAAACTTGTTTAATTAACTCATTTATGCCGGAACCGATTTTAATTTTTGCCTTTAAATTCCAGTGTAAATATTTTCACTCTGACCGTCCTACATATGGGATGCAAGGCATTAATGAGTTAATATTTTATATGAAGTCGAAAATTCATCGAACATTTTGAAGGGGAGCAAAAATGATTAAATAAATCTGTAAAATGCGTATAATTAATTATTTGATGTGTTTCGTGAGTGTTTTGTGGAGAAATTCAATGATTATATAGCTGGTTGTCAGGATAGTCATCGCCTTTAGACACACACACACACGTGTGTACACACACACACACACACACACACAAGAAATACGAAAGATACCAAACAGCAACAGACCAGCCTGTCCCTACAAGGGTGTCTGTTTAAGGAAGGAAGGTTAAAAGATAAGAAATTTAAAGACAAAAATGAAGGTTTTAAAGCAAAAAAGAGAGGTTGAAAGGAAGGAAAGAAATTTAAATAGTGAAAATTTGAAGTAAAGAGGAGGGAATCCGAGTAAAAATTCTATTATACAATACTTCTTGGCGCTAAAGGATGCTTCTAACTGGGGGTTGTAGGCGAAACAAACATCTAGTCTCTATTTAAAAGATTCGATCAAATTACTTTGAACTACGATGGCTGGCAATCCATTCTACAAATTAACTATACGATTGAAGAAGTGTTTATTTTTATTAGAATTAAAATGTTTACTCACTAATTTGAGACCATTACTACGAGTTCTATCTGCATTTCTGAAGGCGAAATATTCTTCGGCGTCGACATTATCAAAACCTTTTAGCATTTTAAACACCTAAATTAAATCTTGAATTAGTCTTTTTACAAATGAGAATAAATTTAACGTTTCTAAACTGGCAACGTATGATTTGTTCCTTAGTTTAGGAATCATCTCGATAGCCTGTCACTGCACTCTCCCCATTCTGTCTGTCTCGCAGTAAATATGGGGACCAGAACTGAACGCAGTATTCCAGGTGGGGCGTACTAAGGAATTATATAATGTTAGCATTATTTTCTCCAACTTAAATTCAAATGATCTACCAATAAATCCTAAGATTCTACTTGCTTTTCTGAAAGCTTCGATACATTGTTTACTCAGTTTAAGAGTGTTGGGAACAATAATACCTAAATCTTTCTCTTCCGTAACACTCGTTAGTGTCTTGTTGCGCATAGAATACTTACTTTAACACTGTTTCTACCGATATGCAATGTTTTAAATTTATCTATATTAAAGTCCTTTGCCAAATTTCCGCCCACTCTAGTGTTTTCCAGAGGTCAATGACATCGACTTGGGAATTAAGAGTATAATTTCAAAATTCTGTTCGTCTCCCTAGTTTGGTATCATCCGCAAATTTTGAAATTATACTCTTAATTCCCAAGTCGATGTCATTGATATAAATAATAAAAACAACTGGTCCAAGGACTTATCCCTGAGGCACGCCGCTTTGGTTTGCTATTAATGACCACTCTTTGTTTAGGTCGACTCAGCCAATTTTTAATCCATTTGAGGACATTAGCATTAATTCGTGAGAATGAAGTTAGCTAATAATCTCCCAAGGGGCACTTTATCAAACGCTTTTCGAAAATCAAAACATATAACATCTGTTTTACTCTCGTCGTATATAATTTACAATATCATTAAAGAAATCGAGCAGATTAGCAAGACAAGAACGATTACGTCGAAAGCCGTGTTGAGAATCTTTGATTAATTTCTTAATTTCAAAGTGATTAATTAACTACTTTGTCTCGGACAATCGTCTCCCTAACCTTAACAACTACTGAAGTCAGACTAATGGTACGATAATTTCCCGGAAGCGATTTGTCCCCTTTTATATATATTGGGGTGATGTTTGCAAGTTTCCAATCGAATGGAACTTCTCCAGACTGTAACGATTTATTATTATTATTTAATATTATATATATATATATATATATATATATTATATATATATATATATATATATATATTATATATGTGAGGAGAGAATATTGCGCAGTTAATTTCTTTAATTCATTTTATAGTATTTTCTACTGACGATTAACTCTTAACACATCAACACTTTTTTAATTTGTTATTATTACTGCATTCTGTGTATTTATCGTATTTTGTCAATCACTGCATTTTCTTATTCACTAACATTTATTTTTATTTGGTTAATTAAAAGGAAAAAGCAGCTCAGTCTATTCTTTTCCTTAATGACATTTATTTTGGTGACTCTTCAAACAAGCAAAACCGCAACTTATTCAATTAATCAATAATTCATTCATTACAGGGCCTACAGTCAAACAGCCCTATCTATCTATCTCTCTCTACATACATACAAACACACATACATATACATATACACACATATATACACATATATATACACACGTGTATATATATATATATTATATATATATAATATATATATATATATATACAGGGTGGGCCGAAAGTCTGGATCCATAGGAAAATATTTATTTTAATACATAAATTACAACAAATGGTAAATACTTAAAATGAATATCAACTTTAACTCGTAAATGCGTATCCGTGATACTGTACAGTAGTTCGTACTCCAGTATAAATACTCAAATACTTTTTTTCTTTCAGCCCAGAAATGGCTTCGAATCTAACAACAGAAGACCGGGTAGAACTTGTGCTCATGTACGCAAGACAGGGCGCTACACACAGAGAAGTTGCTACCGAATTCAATAGAAATCATCCTGATAAGCATCCTGTAACACATGCGACTGTTGGCAAGTTGTTTAAACGTTTCAAAGAAACAGGAAGTGTACATTATCGACGGCGTTCTGTTCGTCCAAAAACTGCAACTGATGAAAATACCTCCGCAATGGTATGTGAAACTTTAACGAACAGTCCAGTAAAGTCAACAAGAAGATTATCAAATGAAACACGCATCTCGAGAACGTCAATTCGAAGAATTATTAAAAATCATAAATTCCATCCTTAAGTGTCTCGATGTCAGAGGCCGCCAATTTGAGCATTTGTTATAATTTGTTGTTTATACTGGAGTACGAACCACTGTACAGTATCACGGATACGCATTTACGAGTTAAAGTTGATATTCATTTTAAGTATTTACCATTTGTTGTAATTTATGTATTAAAATAAATATTTTCCTATGGATCCAGACTTTCGGCCCACCCTGTATATATATATATATATATATATATATATATAATATAATGTTATAATGTTACAGACCAACAAAGACCCTAGGATCCACTCATGGTTGGTCTACCTAACTGTGTTCGTAATTGTGTATGTCCTTTGTGGTGGCGGAGGGGACCTACAATTTTACGTGGGTTCCGAACCACAAGAACATAAGAAATTTATGCAAAAACTGCCTGTACATTGGCAACGACCAATTGTTGCATAACTAATTAATTATCGATTTAAAACTAATTAATTATCGATTTAAAACTAGTTAATTATCGATTTAAAACTAGTTAATTATCGATTTAAAACTAGTTAATTATCGATTTAAAACTAAAGATAGAATTTCTGGATCCAGAGGATCAAGTCATAATAGACTACTATCCACAAATATGTTACACTCTATATCTATTTATAACCAACATGCAAATATATCAGATCCAAAGAATCCAGTCAATTTCATTACGGTATCCATCAATACTAGTACCTTGCCAACGAAAAATAAGTCACGATCCATATCGAATGCGGACCAAGTCAAAATTTACATATACATTACAATATATATACTTAGGAGGAAAAGTGAAGGTGTGGCTGTAAAGACTGTACAGTAATGTAGAATGTGTGTGCACCCATTTTGGGTCTCCCATTTCAAGGTGTTTGTGGGGCAAGTGAAGATCATGAGTTTTTCAATACCTCACAGTACTATGGGGGGCACCGCTCGGCAGAGGAATATCTTTCAATGGGGTGTGTAAGGACAGAGTATATCCCCTAACCCAAGATGCTGCCTCCCTATATCCCACAACACTTGTGTTGCACTGTGGGATCGATCACCACAAAGCCTTACTTTTACTACCTTAAACTATACCCAATCTATCAACATATTTGTCTAATCGATTTTTAAACATGTTTATAGAAGTGCTACTAATTACTTCTACCGGCAAACTATTCCACCTATTTACTATTCTATGCGTAAAAAAGTTTTTGGCAACTGCTGTCTCGAACCTTCTACTTGTCAACTTACACCCGCTATTTCTAGTCCTATTATATTGAGATATTTCGAAAAAGCTATCTCTATCTACGTTATCGAACCCATTCATAATTTTGAAAACCTGGATTAGATCACCTCTTAGCCTCGAGTGTTGTTAATTTTAACTCTTTAAGCCTATCCTCGTACGACTTTGACCTAAGTGACGGAATCATCTAAGTTGCTCGTCTTTGAACTCTTTCGATTTTGTCTATATCTTTGCGCATATATGGATTCCAAAATTGGATCGCGTACTCCAAATGGGGTCTAACTAATGATTTATACAGAGGAACTATAATATCGCGCGATTTGTACTCAAAATTTCGAGCTATAAAACCTAACACTTTGTTCGCCTTATTGACCGCTGCTGTACTTTGTTTCGCTACTTTTAAATCACCAGTGACTATAACTCCTAAATCCTTTTCCTGCTCTACGCTTGTTAAATCTTTCCCTGACATAATATACGCAAAATTACCGTTACGCGAACCTATATGAAAAATTTTGCACTTATCAACGTTAAATCTCATTTGTCATGTGACTGACCAATCAACGATTTTATTCAGATCTTCCTGGATATATATATGTGTGTGTATATATACACACACACACATATATATATATATATATATATATATATATACACACACATATATATATATATATATATATACACATATATATACACACACATATATACACACACACACACATATATATATATATATATATATACACACACTATATATATATATATACATACACATATATATATACACACACACACACACACACATATATATATACACACACACATATATACACATATATACACACACACATATATATATACACACACACATATATATATACACTAGTGATGTAGGTCACATCCGCATAACATCCGCACATTTTCTCGCATCCGCATCCGCACTTTGGACTGCGGATGTCGTGCGGATGTGGACCGTTGAGATAAAATGTCATTAATAAGCGGAAATTATCAAATTCTACTATATTAATAGAACTAGTTCATTGTGCGCAAAAGTGATGCAAGCGACAAGACGAGAGGCTGTTCTTGTATGAAGTTACTCTCTTGCAACCTACTTAGATCCACGTTACAAAGCTAAGTTTTTTCACCTAGTACATTAGAACGAGTTAAATCATCACTTGGCAAAGTAGTTTGAAGAGCTTCAATCTCTTGAATCTGTCGCTTCGCCACCCACCAAAAGAATAAAAGTTTCAGTGACAGAACCAACACCTTCAACAAGCAAATCTATCACAGAATCTGTCTCTCAGTTTCTTGAGTCAAGCAGCAATGACGAGACCTACGCGATGTCAAAAGATGTAGTAAAAATGATCGAGAGCTATCACCAAGAAAAACGCCTGGCTGCATGTGACAATCCTATTAGTTGGTGGAAAAATACGCAGAATATCTATCCATACTTGAGTAAACTTGCAAGGAAACATTTAGCCTGTCCTCCAACAAACGTACCAAGCGAGAGATTATTTAGCAGTGCTGGATTAATATATGATGAAAAGAGAAACAGACTGGCAGCAGAAAAGGCAGAAAAATAAATGTTCCTTAAGCATAACCTTCCTATAATTAAGTTTGAACATTAAACGATGAACATCTTAGTTTACTTTATTTTAATTACTCATTTATAAATATGCCTAATAAACTTTAAACTTAATATAAATAGTTATCAGCTAATTAAAGATCTCTTTCTATAAGGGTGGAGGTTGGAGAAAGAGGTCGGTGGGGTGCATTTGAGTTGGGTTCACGTCCCGCATCCTAGTAACACAATTATGGTTTCTAATTGTGGCTGAAACTCAACAAAATATAACGAATTTATTTGCAGACGAATTCACTAATTGATTTCTATATTAGTTAGATGTTTGATATTATTTTATATGTTCAGAGAAAAGTACAGCAATTATTGTACAATTAATCAATTATACTACATTATAGCTACAGCTCTCTCTATATAATAACTTATTATATACGTTAAACACAACAAATCTCGAATATATCCTAAAAAATAACGAAAATGTAGACATCCGCATCCGCGGATGTTGAAATCAAACATCCTCATCCGCATCCGCGGATGTGAAAAAAATGACATCCGCTACATCACTAATATATCCACATACATATATATATATATATACACATATATATATATATATATTGTATATATATTATATTTCTAAACATCTTAATTGTCTATTAATATGAAACACTGTAAAAACAAAACAAAGTTATAGTAACTGTTTAATTGTAATTAACTGTAATACTTTAATTTAATATAACGTAATGTACTTCAATGAAACTGTAATTAAATGTAATGATTTAATTTATAATGTAAGAATGTACTTTAATAGAACTGTAATGGACAATCATAAGCGTATGTGAAGTAATCCATAATTGTAATCGTAATTGTAATGAACCAAAATTAATACGTACTCAGTCGTGTACTTAATTTGTACTTATGTGTACTATTACGAAATGATATCGCCTTCATAAATGTAGACTCGGCGAAAAATACAAATTAGTTTTTATTTTTATTTTTTTAAATTTTTATTTGTAATCTTTCAAAACATCTGATCATGTGTTTAAAAAGGGGGGAAATTTAACCTTCAACTGTCCTCCCCCAAAACATTTAAGTTTATATTATACATGGCACTTCTTCATTGCACTTCTTCTTTAGACTTCAGATTAGCATTTCATTAGGACTCCTTTGTTAGCAGCCTCGCTGCGGGGAGGGGGCAGAGGCCCCTTGCCTTCTTAATATTTTTAGATTCCGGCCTGAGCCATGGTCGAAAGAGGTCGAACCTCTACCCCTGTAAATTCAGAGTACTAACTGTAATTTTTGAGAAGTAAACCACAGTAAAAGAAGTTTTTTTTATCTTTTTCCTTCGAGCCTTGTTCTCTTCAGGAACTCAGTCAGTTAAGTCGACAAGTTATAAAAGAAAAGTCGATAATTTTAGTATCCGAGAAAGTATCAGAGTATTATAAAAAGAGAAGAATTAAAAATTGGCGACCCTTTGCCCAAATTAAGAGAGAACCCAAGCACCATAGAAGATATCGGCATAACAGACTGGCGAGTCTGTAGCCAAGAGTTTAACAGAGTGGCGACCGAAAAGAATTAGAATGTTATAGAAGAAATATCCGTTGCAGCCTCCTAACTAGAACCCCCGTCGATCCGAACCGACTCAGGGCCATAAAAGTGAACAATGAACAATTCCTACACCATCATTATATGGATTCATTGTCTTTATGCAGAACTTATGTTCGTATAGTTTTATGTTGAATGTTCATTTTTACATAAGAAACCAAAATCGCCTAAGCGAGTTTTTGGATAGAATTTCGATTTGTACGTCTTTATTCATTACTGTATCTCTCTAATTCATCTTTTCTAATAATGACTTATACACTATGACGTCATAAAATAACTTTATTCTCTTTACGTTTCCCATACTTTGTACACTGAATCACGTTCTTAGTATTTGGACATCTTCCGTATTCAATGTATGGTAAATTCTTTAGTAATAATGTTGTGGTGTTATGTAGTACAAATATTATTATTCAACCATACTCATTATTCAACCATACTCATTATTCAACCATACTCATTCTTACATTCATGTTCTTTCTTGACCGCTATCCTTTATTAATTTTATTACTTATTCATTCATCTACCTATTGTCTACTTATGCCCTATCAACTTATCAGTCTATGTTTACTCGTGTCTATATTACGCACACAACCTATTGTGTGACGAATGATATGTGTACACTACTGTGTGCAGTCGTACATGTCTATTGACGATCATGATTACGTACATGTATTCTTTTTACGTTTTATTTTCTTTTATTATTTCACCTCCCGCATTGAACCCAAAAATGCTGAGTTAAGTTATAAAATTCCACTCACTACGACAGAATCGAGCGCCTCAAAGATAAAATACCTCCGTTCGCTCTGATTTCAAATTCATAACATATTATAGCATATTATTTCGTAAATAAATTATCTCGTAAGTGCCATGTACGTTGTATTATATTTCTAAACATCTTAATTGTCTATTAATATGAAACACTGTAAAAACAAAAAGTTATAGTAACTGTTTAATTGTAATTAACTGTAATACTTTAATTTAATATAACGTAATGTACTTCAATGAAACTGTAATTAAATGTAATGATTTAATTTATAATGTAAGAATGTACTTTAATAGAACTGTAATGGACAATCATAAGCGTATGTGAAGTAATCCATAATTGTAATCGTAATTGTAATGAACCAAAATTAATACGTACTCAGTCGTGTACTTAATTTGTACTTATGTGTACTATTACGAAATGATATCGCCTTCATAAATGTAGACTCGGCGAAAAATACAAATTAGTTTTTATTTTTATTTTTTTAAATTTTTAATTCTTCTCTTTTTATAATACTCTGATACTTTCTCTGATACTAAAATTATCGACTTCTTTTATAACTTTTCGACTTAACTGACTGAGTTCCTGAAGAGAACAAGGCTCGAAGGAAAAAGATAAAAAAAACTTCTTTTACTGTGGTTTACTTCTCAAAAATTACAGTT